>SNQJ01S0195762.1:1275-16056 GCA_010110895.2 Picea sitchensis
TAATGTATAATACCCTTAAAGATCTATAATAACTAATTATTTACCATGGGACGATATGCATTGCCCCCTTCAACATGCCCATTCTCCCTAAAATGTTTTTCAACTATTTTTAAAGGTATTCTTCTTCCATTAAAACCCCTGCATTCACAACAAGGGCAATAACATTTTCCATCACCATAAATCACCATGTGCCACTTCAACATAACAAGCTCTCTTTTCTCGTCTAGAGTTGACATTGTAATTACCTATTACAACAAATCCATTGAAACATTATAAGTACAATGTACAAATCTATTCAAATAATTTGGTATATATTTAGATATTTGTAATGAAAATTATACAGCATGTTCAGAAAAAATAAGGGACAAAGCATGAAACATTAATAAGAGGAGGCGGATCTATTATCACCCAAAATCACACTATATAATATTAAGTCCCTAATAAAAATTAGGGTAGCTTTAGGGATACACAAGAGTACTGATGCCCAATATCAACAAAAAAACCATTGCTCTTCACTTCTAGTTGGTTCTTTTCCAACTCAAGGAGGAAACTATAAATGTAATTTACTAAGGCAAGGATACTTAGATATTCAAGAAGTTCCATGAAATATAAGAACAAAATTAGAGTGATTGAATCTAATTAGAGTGATTTTAGTTGAATCAATAATCTTTTTACTCTATCAAAAGTGGATAAACCATAAAATCTTTCTAAGGATTTAAAATAAACCATAAAATCTGATTTAAGGAGTGAAAATAAACCATAAAATAGTTCAATAGCACCAAACTACTAAATCACATAGAAAAATTTTAAGTACTGACCTTCAAAATCTCAGTTATGTAGAGTCTGATCAATTCAATGTTTCTCTTCTTGAAAGAGAATTGAAATCAAGATTTCATAAAAAATTAGAACACCATTGCATCAGAACACCCGAATAATTTTCGCAACTGTAGAAAATGATTGTCGCAACTATAGCAAATTTTTCGTAACTGAGATATATATAGGATTGATTTTCCATAAATGACCGTTTGATTCTCACATGTGTCATAGTTGGTCTCTATAGCGACTAACTGGTGGTTGGTCTCTCTACCGACTAACTTTTGTCATTATAATGACCAACATGGAAAGTTGGTCGCTAGAGCGACTAACAATTGGACCCAAAAAAAAATATATATATATTTAGTCCAAAAAAAACAAAAAAAATACGACGAAACTTTAAACCATCGTAATTTGTGCCCAATGTAGTAGTGCATGAATCCTGGAGAAACATAGAGTAAATACAAAATAATTGCATAACCTATAATCTCAAAATTAAAGGAAATACATCCTATCTCATCCTCCTCTTAGAAACAAGCCTCTCCCCCATTGAGAGCATGGTTATGACTAGATACCTAATTTATAAGAACAAGTTAAACAACATGGAAGACAATAGGCTTCCTAAAATTGCTTCAAAATCGAGTCATAACCACCTTAGACTCAAGCGAGGATGGCATAAATATGCCCAGTCTTGGCTAAACTATTGGGGAATCATGGAAGACACCATTTTGCAGAATAAAGATACTATTAAAAAAATCGTCAAATCAAAATTTAAGGAGAAAATGTGGTGTGATAAAGAGGTAGAGGAAAAAAGAAAATTAAGGTATTATAAATATGTAATCAACCCTATTCTAGAATATCAAAATTATCTATCTATTTTGCCAAGTGTACAGAAAAAAATAAACATTTCTAAGATAAGAACAAATTCTCATGAGCTCCATAGTGAAACTCGGCATTGGTCAATTCCTAAAATGCCATGGGATGAAACAATGTGTCACCTTTGTAACACTAAGAAGGTTGAAGATGAAAAAGACTTTCTCTTAGATTGTCCAGCCTATACTCATATTAGATCTCATTTTCAAAATATTTTTCACTCTACCAACTTTCCTAACCTCTTAACTCAACAAAACTATGGTGATCTTGGAAAGATTCTCTTAATGGTTTTCGAGCACAGACCAAAAATTCTAACGAATCGCAAGTAATCACTTACCCTCTTAAGGTCTGATAGACCAATTCTGTCTTAGTGGATGTTAATCATCATCATTATTATTTGAGGGTATGTTGATTATGGTTTACATTTTGGTCACATTTACAATTTTGTTGTATTGGATTCTCAGTACCTGAACTTTATTATACTTGTTGTTTAAATCTTTCATGTCTTAAAATTGTCTAGCCATCAGTTCTTACAAATAACCATATTTTAACATTCATAACCATGTTCATCCATATATTAATTTGGAAATATATTTATTGTTTTATTTTTTATCGTTCTCTAGTTAATTATACAAGCTTGAGTGATTACTTATCTAAGTTTAAGTGGGTTTTTATGCAATAAGTCTCCTTGTGTTTCCAGTCCATTAAGAAAGGGAATATCTCATCTATTGTTGATGGTAGAGCATTCATGTAATAGTTGTTGGCACAATAATTATTGCAGACCCAGAACTATTTATTAATGAAAAATTTATTGATATAAAGAGTTGTGAGGCATCCACTTTACCTAAAGAATGTATGTGGATTCCAAACCCTTCCTTTTCTCAGCTAATAAATAGGGCATTGAGTATCTAATCTAGAGATATTTCTTCTTGCATTTTATGATGCTTTTACCCTGGGAAATATAGTACACATTTAATAAAAATAATGTTAAAGAATATCCATTTGTATAACTTCAATTCAATTTGGGATAAGGTGGTTAATTTGAAACATTTTGTTAGTTAATTTATATATTTAATTATTTATTTTTGTTGTTGTTGTTAGTTAATTAAAAGTAAACTCTATAATATGTCATCGAGACTAATCCCTATCATTTTGTTGTAAATCCTTAATTCAAGGCATGGAACTTACTTTAGTTTTGTTGTGGATACAATTTAGAGATGATATGTCTTTCCATTATTAAAAGATACTTTCCTATTTGTAGAATTACATAAACGATTGTTACTCTCTGAATAGCTAAGTTATATTAATATAATCAATTTTGTTTGAACTTATTTTATGAATAAATGCATAAAGGATTGTGGTGGAAAAAGGGTTTTTTTTTTAACAATTCATAGACCCTTGCAGCTTAGGTTGTGTTTATTTTAATTACAGTTCCACCAAATGAAATTTGTAGCTTAGACTAGGCATGTTTTATTGAAATTGAAAGTGGATATGATGATTTTTTATTTGTTTACTTAATTCTTTTTATGCTAATCTGATTGGGTCTTATCTTGGTGATGAACTATAGAAAGAGGAGTTGGTTTCTTGATAGAATATATTAATCGCACTCATTGTTAATAGTTTTTCTATAATTAAATCTAGTATACCAAGTTAGATAATAAAAATAATAATAATAATAGATTACCCCTTTGGAACTATATTATTGCATGTGTTAGTAATGATGCATAAGAGAGATGTTACAACTCACCTCTTGGTATGGATATGCTCAAATAACATTGAAACAAGTTGTGGTGTGGTGTTTTGTTTGAAGGTATGGTTCCTAAATTTTGCATCCACATAGGAGACTAAAGTGGTGGACCTTTGTATGAATGTCCTAAAGCTAAATATGGAAACATTTCTCCTCAAGGGTGGTGAGATCCATGTAACCATTTCTCAATATAGAATCTACTATTGGGGTCAAATTGAAGTGTTGAAAAAAAAATACTTCAAAAAATATGTATGATGAGACCATCTCAACCCTCTTACCTTTGTAAGTTAGAATCACTTGGTTTTCCTCTTTCTTGAAGATGTTGAAAGCCGTTATTTTTGTTTTCTTCAAATTTCCTTAGATTTCATGAGTCTCACAAAAATATCTCAAACTATTGAGTTGACTTTGAAGATCACTCATTGATTGATATGTCAATATAATGTCACATTATGCAAATAGAAGAATGACAATAGGAACTCCAAACAGAAAGAAACCATCAATGAGTATAAGGATAGCTGATATGATCTCCTCCAAGTCATTAATGTAGAGTCCATAAAGTGTAAGTGAGAACAGGAAAGGTTGTTTAACTCCTATATTAATTTGAACACGTTTTATCTCACCAACACTTGCACTAACCTGCCAACAATGGAGTTATTAATAACTAAGGCTAGAAGAGACAAATCATTGAGCTTGTCAAATAGTAAATGTTGAGGAACTAGTGAAAGTCCACACAGCAATAATAAACTCTACGTTTTTTTGCATTGACTACCTCAATGGTAAAAATCAAGTATATTTTAGTAACAAATGGAAGAATATTTCATGAAATTCCTTTCCCTAGTATTTTCATTAATAAAGAAACTATTGTAACAAAATTCAAAATTATAAAATTGGACTCTACAATATTTATAATCAATTTTTTTTTGACAGAAAATAAATTATTATAAGATTAGATCCTTATTTGATCAAGTTTTAACATCAATAACTTTATAGATGATTGATTTTCCTACCATCTAAGTGTACATTAGGTGGGGATCTCTTTCACTCTATTTAAATCTTTTATCATCTTCTGGGTATTATTCCTTTTGATTTTATGTTGTAATGATCCCATTTTTGGATTCCCCTTCCTCCTAGTCAAAGGAGGCCTTATGAGTTTATGTCAGCATGACCAAAGGAGTAAAATGAGGATAACAATGAGCTCGGGAAATTTGGAGGATTTTTATGGGACCCAGGCTAGCCCATTGACCATCTTTCATCATCATGATCATTTCCACACAGTTCGCTCTTGGTTCCATGGCATTTTGACGATTTTTGTAATTTTGGGTTATTATTGAGCATATTTTAATTAATTACACTTAAGGTACTATTTGGAGATTGTTTCTTGGAGAAATACCTTAGTGTAATAGCTCATTGGAACTGAGGATAAAATATCTATAGGATAGGATGATGAGAAGTGACTTTCAGTAGCCAGAGAATTCATAAAGGAGAATTAATCATTTTTTGGAGTAAAAAGGTTCATTAAATTAATAAAGTGATTTTAGGAGAAAATATTAAAGATGAATTTATAAGTCACTTGAAGGGGAAAAGGTGAAAAGGGGTATAAAAGAGAGATATGGGCTCATATTCTCTCATTGTGTTGTTGATGATCATTTCACTTGTATCTTTGAGCTCTGGAAGCTTGAGTCTTTTGAGGGTTCTGACTAGACAAACCCTAGAGATCAGTACGGAGGTGAAATATCCCTCCTTTCCTAATCCAAGCTTGGCCAAGGTGGTGAAATATTCCACCCTCATCATTCTATTCAGTTCAGATATACTTCAACCATTATCTTTGAGGAGGGGCGCACTATCCAAGATGAGGAGGTTCGATTTGGGTTCTACAATAGAGATCTTGGAGAGATATCACCTTTTATGCACTTTCCATACCTAGAGAAACTTTCCATGGCACTTTTTGGAATTTCCAGTAGCCATATGTATTTATTAGCAGAGCTGGGAAAATTTCCTAAAGGAGGGCACACTAGGGGTTTGAGATCCAATGATTGGTAGTAAAATTTGTCATCTACGGCTAGGGGAGCTTCTCATATGAGTTATCCATCATAATATCTACAGGTTTGCAGCTATTTCTTGGAATTTGGAGGCCATATATAGTGAGGCCAAATTTTTTATGGGGTTCCCAGCCAGAGAGGGGTGCAACTCAACTAGAAGGTTCATGCAGTGAGCAGAAGGGAAAGAGATTGATATTTAGATCTCCTGCATGCAACTTCTGGAAGATTTTGGGAGCCAAACTCTCTTATCTTTATTGTACTTTGGAGGTGCTATCAACCACAACTTCCATTCTTCTACATATATTCCAAATCTATTATTCTTGTGTACTAAGGTCAGCTTATATATTAAATAAAATTCAGAACTGAGTTTTGTGGTTGTTTTGATGTTGGTTCTATGTGTTCTATTGTTGTTTAAGTTCAGATATATCATTGCAAAACCAAGTGTGAAATCACACTTAACAATAAACCCAAAACACAAGCTCCACAAACTACAGGTGTGAATTGATTCAGAAAACCTCTCAGCTAGAAACATTGAAAACTAAAACAAAAATCTTCATAGATCCATTAGGGGATCTTACAGTGGTATCAGAGAAAAGATTCCTCCTATCTTGAGGGGTCTTCAATAAGGAGAAAAATTTATTATTGCAATTTGAACAAGTAGTAATATTTTTCAGTGATCTAGCAGGATGTATATCCTAGAAAAGCTTCGGGAAATTTTTTTGCAAGACTTGCAAGAATTAGTAGAGGAGAACAGGAGGGGATTTGTAGCAGTATGTGAGTTGTTGTTAAACAATTATCTTGAAAAAACACTTGTTTAAATTCATAGGTGAAAGACTCAAATATGGAAATATTTTCAAGAGCAAGAGAAAAGATGGGAGGAGGAAGATGAAAGCATAGCCAAAGCAGTCAGGAAAATGGTTACATCACCACAAATTAGTGGAATGACAGGGCAACAGATTGAGCCTACACCCATATAGGATGAGGATGTATGATTTGAGGATGATAGGGTAGCAACATGGGATGCACCATCAGAGGGAAGTGACATTATCACATGTGATGGTCAAGAGGATAGCACATCAGATCATGAGGAGGAGGTAACATATACACCTTGTGATGAGGTTCAGGATAATTTGGGTGTTGATACACCTAAGGATGATGGAGAATTGACACAGGGTGATTCATATGCATAACAGGGAATCACCTTACAAGGTGTGCATATGGGTGTTGAGGAAAGTAGCACAAAAAGTCTTGGGGAGTGTGTTGATGAAGACTCTGAAGTTTACCTTAGTAGCAACAATTATGAGGTAGCACTTCAACATGATAGAGGTGTTGATTTGCACGAGTCGTAACACTTGGCAGGATAGTTGAAGTTCATAGAGGATATGATCGTGGAGGCCATGAGGAATATTGATTATACACACGCATTGGTGGTAGGATATTGTTGGAGAGCCACGGTGACACGTGATAGTTCGGGTGGAGATATTTCGATTGAGGACTTTCAGACATTTAGAGAGAGAGTGACTATGATGAAGAAAAACTACCAACATCTCCTTATGGAGAGAAATTACCTCCTGGATATTGGTGAGATGTGTCATGGGGCATTAGAGGAGAAGGAGAATGAGTTGGATTGAGTCACTCATGATTTGGTGAGCACACAATAATTATTGAAGAGCACACATATAGCCCTTCGAGAATCATAATCTAGAGTAGAGAAGCTCCTTGAAGAGTCTAGTTAGGTATCCACTATATCCATATTAGTAGGGATTCAATCATATGCTTCAGTTGTTTCAGTATAGGATGTTGGTGATATGGAGGGTTTGCAGGTGTTTGCAGAGAGATATGACCCAGAGGATTTTGATTATGCACATGTTTTGCAATATCGCGATCAGGAGCCACTACTTTTGGAGAGCCCATTGAAGGCTCAAGTTATGATCACTACTAAGACAATTGAGCATATTCCTCATGGACCAGCCCATAGGGAATTTTATACATCTAGGGATTGTGGGGACATGTATATTATAGATGAGGACACATCCATTTGGGATCTAGGCTTAGTTGAAATTAGTGTAGTGATTGATACAATGACACATACAGGATACATAATGATATGCAGGGATATACAATGGTATGCAGTGGTGTGCAATAGTATGCAGTTTTATGCAGAGGAGTATAATGATACACAGTGGGAGACAGTGGATTTTGGGGGAGAATCATACTCTCACTTGATGGAGCATGGATGGTCCAGAGGAGGACAATCCACTCTTTTGTAGTAGTATGTGGACTCTGGAGGTCGTACTCTCAGCAGTAGTAGTGTTTGTGATTATGGGGGGAGTATGGTTAACCATCTGTGTGAGGAGATGCATTTTGAGGCATGTGATGGTATGGGAGTAGTGTGGAGTCTGGGTGACTATTCATATAGTCCATTAGCACATAGGGGTGAGTTCCATGGAGTGGTACATTCCTTGATGATTTATGTTTGATACGAACATCACCAGGATTGGGTCAGTGAGCAGGATGGTCATGAGACTATTCTTAGGTATCCTTATGAGTTTTTGGTCATGCCCTTGGGATTGAACAACGCACCTACCACTTACCAAATTTTCCTACAGCTACAAAGGTTTATGTTTTTGTTCTTTGATTCTCTCAATATATACAACAGGACATGGGAGGATCCCGTGAGACAGTTGGATGAGACATGGGGCATTATAGACAAGACAGGGAGTTATTATTTAGGACATGTGGTCAATGCACAGGATGACAAGGATAGATTGAGGGATGACATGATATACTACATAGGTGACACATATTTAGTCCTTAAGGCCACATTTGAGGAGATGATCATGAGGGTGATGCATGATACCCCTTCAATAGGACTTTTTGGGGACTTGTATGATCATGAGGTAGCACATATGGAAGAGCTATTGTACATGAAGGTGTCTAGATTCCAGACATTGTTAGAGTATATTATCAGGAGTAGGGATAGCAGATTTAGACATTGTTAGAGTATATTATCAGGACTAGGGGTGGCAGTTTTCCCTGTGTGGTTTGGCAGGAGCATGATATATTAGCATGCATGGAGTTGATTCCTAGTATCTGGTGTCCATCAGTTTATTACATACAGATATTAGAGATGAGGCTCATCTAGATTCCAATAGTTATCATTGTAGCACAACAATAGTCACCAGGCCTTGGTAGTGGTAGACTTATAATTTGGTGGTGGGATCTGAGAATTCATCTGAGTGATATATTGCTTCAAATTATGATAATGATGATCGACGGAGTTATGACATTGATTGGTCTGCTTGATTTTTGGGATGTCAGTAGAGGGGAAGTTGATACTTAGTAACTTACTCTGTATGGAAGGATAGAATTTCTTTTCTGATACCTAGGATCGAAGTTGGAAATGGTTTTGCATACTTAGACTTCACTGAGACACCTTTGCAAGGGATGATTCAGGATAGTGGTTTCAGTCCCTTCAGTGATTTCATCTTTGGTTTCCAAGAGAATAGGATGCAGGTTGGGCACGTTGGTATGATAGCGATGATCAGAGTGGTGCAGTGGTAGCATGGTGGTTCCTTCCTAGGATTAGTTTGGGACCCTAGGATTACATTGTTTGATAGTTTAGCTACTGTTATACATGAGAGAGACAGTTCTGATTTTTAGGAGTTGACTCATGGGATTTCATGGGTTGAAAGTTGGGAAACTAGTATAGATGGGAGAGTCAACCATTAATTTCTAGATATTATACTTCTAGAGAATTGTATTGGTGTCTTAGGTGGAATATTCCATGAGGGGTGGAACGAGTATATATCATATATATTTGTTCTATTGATCAGTGGTCTTCATGATGCCTCTTGTGTGAGTACATTGCAAGAAAATTTTGTGGTTGGTAGGTGCTCCATGTCTTTCTTGGTTTGGGACCCTGGGATCACTCTCAGTTTTATTTTGGTTCATCTTGTTGATCATAGGATTTTGATGGAATTTCTTGAGGAAAAGAAAATTTTGGGAAGGGAGGACTGTAATGTTCCCATTTTTGGATTCCCCTACCTTGCAGTCAGATGTGACATTGTGAGTTTATGTCAGCCTGACCAGAGGATTAAAATGACGATAACAATGAGATCAAGAAATTTAGAGGAGTTATATGGGACCCAGGCTATCCCATTCACCATGTTTCATCATCAACATCATTTCTGCATAGTTTTCTCTTGGTTCTATGGCATTCCAACAATTTTCATAATTTTGGGTTATTATTGAGCATATTTTAGTTAATTACACTTAAGGTACTATTTGGAGCTTGTTTCTTGGATAAATACCTTAGTGTAATAACTCATTGGAGCCAGGGAAAAAATATCTATAGGATAGGATGATGAGAAGTGACTTTCAATCGCCAGAGAAGTCATAAAGGCGAATTAATCACTTTTTGGAGTAAAAAGGTTCATTAAATTAATAAAGTGATTTTAGGAGAAAATATTAAGGATGAATTTAAAAGTCACTTGAAGGGAAAAAGGTGAAAAGGAGTATAAAAGAGAGATAGGGGCTCATATTCTCCCACTATGTTATTGATGATCATTTCACTTGTATCAGGATTAGGAGCCACTACTTTTGGAGAGCCCATTGAAGGCTCAAGTTATGATCACTGTTTAGACAGTTGAGCATATACCTTGTGGACCAGCCCATAGGGAAGTATATACGTCCAAGGATTGTTGGGAAATGTATATTATAGATGAGGACATATCCATTTGGGATCCCAGTTCAGATGAAACTAGTGTAGTGATTGATACAATGACACATACAAGATACATAATGATATGCAGGGATACACAATGGTATGTAGTGGTGTGCAATGGTATGCAGTTTTATGCAGAGGAGTATAGTGATAAACAGTGGGAGACCGTGGAGTCCGGGGGAGAGTCATACTCTCACTTGATGGATCATGGATGGTCCAGAGGAGGATGATCCACTCTTTTGCAGTAGTATGTGGACTCTAGAGGTCGTACTCTCAACAGTAGTAGTGTTTGTGATTATGGAGGGAGTATGGTTGACCATATGTGTGAGGAGACACATTTGGAGGCATGTGATGGTATGGGAGTAGTGTAGAGTCTAGGTGATTATTCATATATTCCATTAGTTCATAGGGGTGACATCCATGGAGTGGTACATTACTCGATGATTGATCTTCGATAGTAACATCACCAGGATTGGCTTAGTGAGAAGAATGGTCACGAGACTATTCTTAGGTATCCTTATGAGTTTTTGGTCATGCCCTTGGGATTGACCAATGCACCTACCACTTACAAAAATTTCCTACAGTTGGAGAGGTTTTTGTTTCTATTATTTGATTCTCTCAGTATATACAACAGGACATGGAAGGATCTCATGAGATAGTTGGATGAGACATTGGGCATTATAGACAAGAAAAGGATTTCTTATTTAGGGCATGTGGTCAATGCACAAGATGACATGGATAGATTGAGGGCTGACATGATATACTACATAGGTGACACATATTTAGTCCTTGAGGCCACATTTGAGGAGATGATCATGAGGGTGGTGCATGATACCCCTTCATTAGGACTTCCCGGGAACTTGTATGAGCATGAGGTAGCACATATGGTAGAGCTACTTTACATGAAAGTGTCTAGACACTAGATGTTGTTAGAGTATTTATCAGGACTAGGGTTGGCAAGTTTCCCTGTGTGGTTTGGAAGGAGCATGATATATTAGCATGCATGCATTTGATTCCTAGTATCTAGTGTCCATCAGTTTATTGCATACAAAAATTAGAGATGAGGATCGTCTCGATTCCAATAGTTATCAGTGTAGCACAACAACAATCACCAAGCCTTGGCAGTGGTAGACTTACAATTTGGTGGTGGGATCCAGGAATTCATTTGAGTGATATATTGCTTCAAATGATGATAATGATGATCGACAGAGTTGTGACAGTGATTGGTCTACTTGATTTTTGGGATGTCAGTAGAGGGGAAATTGATACTTACTATGTATGGAAGGATAGACTTTATTTTCTGATACCCAGGATTGAGGCTGGAAATGGTTTTGCAGACTTATACTTCACTGAGACACCTTTGCAGGGGATGATTCAGGATAGTGGTTTCAGTCCCTTCAAGGATTTCATCTTGGGGTTCCAAGAGAGTAGGATGTAGGTTGGACACGTTGGTACGATAGTGATGATTAGAGTGGTGCAACGGTAGCATGGTGGTTCCTTCCTAGGATTAGTTTAGGACCCTGGGATTACACTTTTTGAAAGCTTATCTAGTGTTAGAGATGAGAGAGATGGTTTTGATTTTTTGGAGTTGACTCCTGGGATTTCATGGGTTGAAAGTTGGGAAACTAGTACAAATGGGAGAGTTAGCCATTACTTTCAATATCTTAAAATTATGAAGCATTGGATTGGTGTATTAGGTGGGATATTATATGAGGGGTGGACCTAGTATATATCATATCTATTCACTCTATTGATCAGTGGCCTTCATGAGGCCTCTTGTGTGAGTACATTGCAGGACAATATTGTGGGTGGTAGGTGCTCCACATCTTTCAAATTGGTTTGGGACCCTGGGTTCACTCTTAGTTTCAGTTTGGTTCATCTTGTTGATCATAGGATTTTGATGGATTTGTGTGAGGAAAAGAAAACTTTGGGAAGGGAGGCTTGTAATGTTCCCATTTTTGGATTCACCTACCTTGCAGTAAGATGTGACCTTATGATTTTATGGCAGCATGACCACAGGCGTAAAATGATTATAGCAATGATCTCGGGAAATTTGGAGAAGTTATATGGGACCCAGGGTATCCCATTCACCATATTTCATCATCAGGATCATTTCCACATAGTTCGCTCTTGGTTCTGTGGCATTCCAACAATTTTTGTAATTTTGGGTTATTATTGAGCATATTTTAATTAATTACACTTAAGTTACTATTTGGAGATTTTTTCTTGGATAAATACCTTAGTGTAATAACTCGTTGGAATCGGGGTGAAAATATCTATAGGATAGGATTATGAGAAGTAACTTTCAGTGGTTGGAGAAGTCATAAAGGATAATTAATCACTTTTTGGAGTAAAAAGGTTCATTAAATTAATAAAGTGATTTTAGGAGAAAATATTAAAGATGAATTTAAAATCCACTTGAAGGGGAAAAGGTGAAAAGGGGTATAAAAGAGAGATAGGGGATCATATTCTCTCATTATGTTGTTGATGATCATTTCACTTGTAGCTTTGAGCTCTGGCAACTTGAATGTTTTGAGGGCTTTGTCTAGACAAACCCTAGAAATCAGCACGGAGGTTAAATATCCCTCCTTTCTTAGTCCAAGATTGGCCAAGGTGGTGAAATATTCCACCCTCTTCATTCTATTCATTTTAGATCTACTTCAGTTATTATCTTTGAGGAGGGGTGCACTGTTGGAAGGTTTTTGCGGGAGGGGCACACTATCCAAACTGAGAAGGTTTGGTTTGGATTCTATAGTATATATATTGGAGAGATATCACCTTGCATGAAATTTCCATCCCTGTAGATACTTTCCTTGGAACTTTGGGGAATTTTCAGTAGCCATATTTATTTATTAACAGAGCTGGGCGTATTTCCTAAAGGATAGCGCACTGCAGGTTTGAGATCTAGTGATTGGTAGTCATATTTTTTATCCACAACCAAGGGATCTTCTCATATGAGTTAGCCATCATCATATCTACAGGTTTGCATCCATTTCTTATTTTTTGGAGGCCAGATCTAGTGAGGCCAAATTTCTTATGGGGTTTCCAACCAGAGAGGGGCGCAACTCAGCTAGAAGGATCATGCAGTGAGCAAAAGGGAAAGAGATTGATATTTAGATCTCTGGCATGCAGCTTGTGGAAGATTTTGGGAGCCAAACTCTATGATATCTATTGTACTTTGGAGATTCTATCAACCACAACTTCCATTCTTCTATATGTATTACAGATCTGCTATTGTCATGTACTGAGGTCAACGTATATATTAAATAAAATTCAGATATGATTTTTGTGGCTATTCTATTGTTGTTTCTTTGTGTTCTATTGTTGTTTAAGTCTAGATCTATCATTGAAAACCAATTGTGAAATAAAACTCAATAATAAACCCAAAACACAAGATCCACAAACTACAGGTGCAAATTGTTTATCAAAACCTCTCAGCCAGAAACATTGAAAACTAAAAACAAATCTACATAGATCCATTAGGGGATCTTACATATGCATAGTAGGGTAGGTTATATTATAATTTTAAAATTAAATGCAACACTCCTTACCAAATTCTTTTTCTTGAAGTTTAATGTGTTTTGGTGGAATCTAAAGCCAAGATTATATATTTAAAATATAAACACAAATTGCTCAAGTCAAGCAAGAATAGGTTCCATATTGTTACTTCTAATATGAGAAATAGCCACAATAAACTCTAGAGAGGTCGAGTGAAATATTCTAAGATTTGGTTTAACTATTAAAACATAAAGGAAGAAAATCAAAGTAATGCCAATGAAATTTTTAACAAGAAGAAGTTGAAATACTACAAAGGCTTTATCAATTTTAATTTGATCAATCAAAACAATTTCCAACATTATAAGCTTAAAAACAAATGAATATTTCCAAAATAAAGGCCAATGCTCATGAGAGAAATTATTGTTGAACTAACCCAAAAAACTTTAGGATGAGAGAATTTATAAACTTTTTGATACAAAGAAGTCAAATATGAACATCTTTCCATTTTAACATGCCCCTCCCTTAATAATATAAAACATAATTGTACCCAACTTCCTAATTTTCTAGGCTTAAAAAACCATAATGATTTTGATACTTGCATTCCAACATCCTCAAATATAAAAACGAATTTATAAAGAGTACTCTTCAATGCCTCTAGGTTTACAAAAACCATAATGATCTTCCTACTTTCATTTTAACATGTTCAAATATAGAAATGAATTTATGAAGAGTATTTAATGTATTCACTTTATTTATCTAGTTAATACAAGAAGATGATAAGATTCATCATCCCCATTTTGTGATGTCTTTGAAAGTAAGAATATTGAAAATAAAATTTATTCATAAAAAAAAAAGGCTAAACATTTTTTAGTTTAAAAAAATGTTTAACAAATTAAAATATTTAACATTCTATATTTTCAAAAACATGTTAATTCGTAACATGGTTACATCATTATTAATCATAAATTTAGTATAAATTTAAAATCATAAAATTAAAGTCTCCGAGGTGTAGGATAGTCAGTGACGGAGTGTGTTGTTAAGCCACTCTGTGATGTTAAAGTCACCGGTTCGAAACCTGCGGGGAC
>SNQJ01S0195764.1:1455-19747 GCA_010110895.2 Picea sitchensis
CGAGATAGATAAGTTCAACGGTAAAAACTTTGAGCTATGGAAGCTCAAGATGGAGGACCTTCTTGTAGACAAAGAACAATGGATCGTTGTGGATCCTGGTACACAGCCTACTGGTACACCGTCTAAAAGCACACAGGCTACTGGTACACAACCTACCAGTACACAAACTACTAGAACACCAACTACTGGTATGTCGAAGGAAGATTGGGACAAGTTGGACAGAAGAGCAAGGAGTATTATTCGACTCTACCTGGAAGATTCAGTGTTGCTGAATGTCTCAGGAGAATCTACAACCAAGGAACTATGGGATAAGTCAGGGAATTTGTATTAATCAAAGTCCCTGGTAAACAAGTTGTTTCTTCGAAAGAAGTTGTATCATCTTAGGATGGAAGATGGAGATTCTGTGACAGAACATATAAATGCCTTTAATACTCTGGTAAGTCAACTTCGATCTGTTAATATTACAATTGCAGAATAAGATAAGTGTATTACTTTGTTATGTTCTTTGCTAGACTCTTGGGATAATCTGGTTGTAGCAATAGGTAGTACCACTCAATCTACATTGAAGTATGAGGATGTAGTTACATCCTTGTTATCTGAAGAGATGAGGCGAAAAAGCATGGATGGTCACAACATAGATGCTTTATTTGTAAGAGGGCGTACCCAAGACAGGAACCCTGGTAAGCCTTCGGGATGGAGATCTAAATCTACAAGTAGATCTAAGTCTCCAGGAAAATCTTTGAGGAAATGTTGGAAGTGTGGTAAAACAGGGCATTATAAGAAAGATTGCAAGTCTAAGAAGGTTGAAAAACCAAAGGGATCTGATAGTACCTCTCCCACAGAGGAGAAAACCTCCACTGAAGAAGGAGGTGATGTTTACCTAGCATCTACAAGTACACATGCAGACCATGATGTATGGTTGATCGACTCAGGTGCATCATACCATATGACTCCTCACAGGGAGTGATTCTATGAATATGAAAAATATGATGGTGGTGATGTATTCCTAGGAGATGACTCGACAACAAAAATCTTGGGATGTGGAAGGGTTAAGTTGGAAGGGTTAAGTTGCTGCTAAATGATTGAAAGATTAGAAATCTCCATAGGGTTCTACACATTCCAAAACTAGCCAGGAGCCTAATATCTATAAGCAAGTTGGGTGATGCAGGAGTGAAAACTGTATTTGAAAAGAACACTTGCAAGATGCTACGAGGAGAAATGGTGTTGATGAGGGGAGTTCCTTGTGGAACTCTATACAAGTTGCTGGGAAGCACTTATACTAATGGGTGTAACAATTCTATTGTCCTTGAGTAGAAAAATGGAGACAAGACCAATACTGTCCCAGAAAAGCAAACCATGTTGTGGCATCAAAGACTGGGGCATATTGGAGAAAAGGGCCTTCGAACACTACACGGTAAAGGTATGGTTGAAGGTATGTCTAATTGCACTCTGGATTTTGATTTCTGTGAAAATTGCATATATGGTAAACAAAATCGAGTAAGATTCCCATCTGGTTCTACAAGAGCAAAGGGGATCTTAGAATTGATACACAGTGATGTGTTTGGACCTATTCCTGTTCCATCCCTAGGTAAATCTGTGTATTATGTTTCATTCATAGATGATTTTTCAAGGAACACATGGATTTATTTTCTTAGAAAGAAATCTGAGGTATTTGATAAATTTAAAGATTTTAAGGCTCTGGTAGAAAATCAGACAGAGAAGAAAATAAAGGCATCGAGAACAGATAATGGTGGAGAATTTTGTGGAAATGAATTCAAAGAATTTTGTGAGAAGTGTGGTATAGCAAGGCAGAAGACTACTACATACACTCCTCAGCAGAATGGAGTTGCAGAAAGGATGAACAAGACACTGATGGAAAAAGCAAGGAGCATGCTCAGCGGTGCCGGGTTAGGACAAGAATTCTGGGCAGACGTAGTGGGTACATCATGTTACCTGGTCAATCGATCACCTTCATCAGCGTTGGATGATAAAACTTCACACGAGGTATGGTTTGGAAAGAAACCCTCTCTTCAACATCTTAGAGTGTTTGGTTGTGATTCTTATGTACATGTTCCAAAGGAAAATAGGAGTAAGCTAGATAATAAAGCTGAAAAGTGTATATTTATTGGTTATAAAGATGGTGTGACAGGTTATAAGCTTTGGAACCCAGAAACCAAGAAAATTGTTTACAGTCGAGATGTTGTTTTCAGAGAGATAAAAGATGTGTCCAAACAGGAATTCCTACCAATGCAAGATGAACCTGAGAAAATAGAGCTTGAGTTGGATGATGCAAAATCTGAATCATATGAAGAAGAGGAAGTAGAGGAAGCAGAAGAAGAAGAAGAAGAAGAAGAACCTCATACTCCAGTATTGAGGAAATCAGTGAGAGATAGAAGGAAAACATAAAGGTATAGTCCACCTGATTTTCATTCCAATTTTTCTTTATCTATTACTGATGATGATCCCAGAACTGTCAGGGAAGCAGTGAATTCAGAGGACAGTAAACTCTGGAAGAAGGCCATGGTTGAAGAAATGGATTCCTTGGATAAGAATGAGGCATGTGATATAGTTGAGCTTCCAGCTGGAAAAAAATCGGTTGGTCGCAAATGGTTGTTCAAGAAGAAGTTTAATGCACAAGGTAAAGTGGAGAAATACAAATCTTAGTTAGTAGCAAAAGGTTATTCCCAGGTAGAGGGAATTGACTTTGGTGAGATTTTTTCTCTTGTTGCTAAGTTAACTTCTATTAGATTTATTTTATCTATTGTTGCTGCTTTTGATCTTGAAGTAGAACAAATGGATGTGAAGACAACATTCCTACATGGGGATCTGGAAGAAGAAATCTACATGAAGCAACTAGAAGGATTTGTAGTGAAGGGAAAGAAAGAGCTGGTATGTAAGCTAAAGAAGTCACTATATGGTCTGAAGCAATCACCTAGGATGTGGTACCAAAAGTTTGACACATACATCCTTGGATTGGGATTTGTAAGAATCAGGGCTGATCATTGTGTATATTCCAAGCAGGTTGGTAATCACTTCATTTATGTAGTGTTGTATGTTGATGACATGTTGTTGGTAGGAAATAACATGGATGTTATCAAGGAGGTGAAATCAAGCTATCCTCCAAATTTGACATGAAGGATCTCGGTGCTACTAACTTCATTCTGGGAATGGAGATTAAAAGAGATCATACAAACAGGAAACTCTGGTTGAATCAAAGAAAATATGTTGAGACGATATTGCAGAGGTTTAATATGCATGAAAGTAAACCGGTCAAGCTTCCTATTCTTATAGGTGTAAAGTTATCTACAGATCAGTGTCCCAAGACACAAGAAGAAGAAGAGGACATGTCCCATGTTCCATATGCCAGTGCAGTTGGCAGTTTGATGTATGCAATGGTTTGTACTAGACCGGACATTGTACATGCAGTGGGAGTTTTAAGCAGGTATATGTCAAAACCAGGAAAGGAGCATTGGACACCAGCAAAGAGGGTCTTCAGATATCTTCATGGCACCACCAGTTATGGATTGTGCTACCAAGGAAGACTGGGATTGGACAAAGTGGTGGACATACATGGCTTTGTTGATGCAAACTAGGCTGGAGATTTGGATCACAGAAGATCTGCAAGTGGGTATGTGTTTAACCTATTTGGAGGAGCAATCAATTGGATGAGCAAAAGACAGGCTGTAGTGACACTCTCAACTACAAAAGATGAATACATGGCAGCCACTCATGCAAGCAAGGAAGCAGTATGGTTACAAATATTGTGTTCATGTATTGGGTTGGTACAACAAGCAATGAGATTAGACTGTGACAGTCAGAGTGCAATATTCCTAGCAAGGAACCCAACTTATCATTCGAAGACAAAGCATATTGATGTTCAGTATCACTTTGTGAGAGACATGGTTGAGGAAAATAAGGTGTTGCTGGAAAAGGTTGACACTTTGAAGAATGATGCAAATTCATTGACAAAGTCTGTGAGCATAAAAATGTTCTCCTGGTGTAGAGTAACAATGGGTAGTGTTGCCCTGGATTGTTGACTATATAATCCCCTGGACCCCTGTATGCAAAGAAAACAACAAGTGGGAGAATGTTGGGTATGTGTTATATTCTTTGCATGTGTGTGTGTGTGTGGGCGCATCAGATATGACAAATGCAGGGGGTCCCATGGGGGGGCAGGTATGCCCCCCTTAGTTACGTGCAGCGTTCGGGGCAGTGCCCCGAAATTTTGTTTTTGCGTTTTTTTTGCTATTTTTAGGGGATTTTGCTATTTTTAGTGGATTTGTAAATTAATCCCGGATTAAGGGATTAGGGTTTTGGTATCTAAATAATACCTAAAAAACATTGTATATATTGTATGGCGAATGGTGAAATTTGATATAATGAAAATAAGAAAGGTTTTCCCGGTTGAGGGTTTCCGGTATAAAATTTATGTGTACTCTGTGTATGAGCCATTGATTAATTTCTGTATTGTTTAAGAATCTATAGGCATTGTTTTACCTCGCAGGTTTAAAACTTACAGTTACATCTTATCCCCCTTCAATAAAACATTATCGTTAGTGTTCATTCCTTTCTTGGAACAAGATTGGCTAAGATTTCTGCAAATCTCCCTCCATCTCCCAAGTGGCCTCCTCAGGGCTAAAGTGCTTCCATTGCACTTTTACTTGGGCGATGGCTCTGTTTCGAAGTGTTATTTATCTCCTGTCCAGAATGCACAAAGGTTTCTCTTGGAACACGCCTTCTCGTTCCACCTACACCAAGTTCCAATCGATCATATGAGTAGGATCATGAACATAATTCTTTAACAAAGAAACATGAAATACATTATGAATTTTTAGATTGGAAAGAAGTGCAAGTTGGTATGCTACGGGTCCAATTCGAGCTAAGATCTCGAAAGGGCCACAAAACCTGGGTGCCAACTTGGAACAGTTCCCTAGATTTAGTGAAATTTTTTGGGCTTTGACTTTTAAATAGATGTGGTCTCCCACTTGAAATTCTAGGTGTCTTCTTTTCTGGTCTGCGTAACTTTTCAATATGTCACACACCTCTTTTAAGTTCTGTTGTACTTTTCTTACCATGTTCTCCACTTCCTGGAGCATCTCTGGTCCTACCATGAGTCTGTCAACTAGGTTATCCCAGCTAATCAGAGTCGTACACTTTATTTCGTACATTACTTCGAAAGGGCTCATCTTAGCCGAAGTTTGGTACCCATTGTTGTATGCAAATTCCACCAAGTGCAGGTAGTCTTCCCACTTGCTTGGTTTTGTTCTTAGGTACATGCAGAGCATATCTTCTACTATTTGGTTTGTTCTTTCAGTATTCCCATCCATTTGGGGATGATAACTTGTGTTGAAATTTAAGTTAGTATTTAACCCTGCAAACAATTCTTTCCAAAAAGCAGATGTAAATTTTACGTCTCTATCCAAAATCACCATTTTAGGAATACCATGCAGTATAAAAATTTATTTCATGAATATTTCAACAATGTTAATGACTTTAAAAGTAGACTTTACATGAATAAAGTGTGCAGACTTACTAAGTTTATCGATTACCACGATAATTGAATCATTTTGTTTTTGAGTTCTAGGCAAGCCTGTAATAAAATCCAGCGATATAGTCTCCCATTTCCATTCAGCAGAGGTAAGGGCTGCAACAGGCTGGCTGGATGTTGGTGTTTGGATTTTACCTGCTGACAAACTTGACACTTAGCTAAGTATTCTATTGTTTCTCCCTTCATATTAGGCCAATAAAATAACTTTCTTAGTGTTGTTATCGTTTTCTGGTACCCTGGATGACTAGAATATGTTTCCTTGTGAACTTCATACAAGACTGTTAACTTTAACTCCACCGAATCTAGTCTGTATATTCTGTTTTTAAATCATAGTGGACCATTTCTATCCAACCTTAGATCTGTTTTGTCAGAATTTTCTGTAGTGTTCTGTAATTCTGCCACTGTTTTATTGTAATTTTCGTTGTTATTACCTGTAGCCTTTATCCTCTGCTCAAGATTGCTTCCTTCCCTGCTAATGTCTATTTCAAACAATCCATGAAATCTTCTGCTTAAAGCATCAACCACTTTGTTTTCCTTACCCTTGATATGTCTTACCTCAAAGAAAATTTTTCTCAAGACGGTTAGCCATCTTGCTTGCCTTGCATTAAGGTCCAAATGACTAAAACAAAATTTCACACCGCTGTTGTCCGTCAATAACAAAAATTTTCTGCCCATTATGTAGTGACGCCACATCTTTAAGGCGTGTATTACAGATGCCAACTCTAAGTCATGCGTGACATAGTTTCATTTGTGTTCCTTTAGTTTTTAGGACTCATAACAAATAACATGCCCTTCTTGCGTTAGGATGCCACCTAGTCCTTCTTTACTCGCATCTACACAGATGGTGAAGTCTTTCTCTAGATTTGCTACCTTTAAAATGGGTGTAGTCATTAACAATTACTTTAACTTATTAAAAATGTCTTGACATTTCTGTGACATGTTAAACTTGGTTCCCTTCTTTTGTAATGATGTGAAAGGGTATGCAGTTTTGGAAAATCCCTCTATAAATCTACGGTAATATCCGGTGATTCCCATGAACGACCGGATGTCAGCTACGTCCTTAGGGATCAACGATTCCATGATGGATCTTATTTTCTCAAGATCAACCGCAATGCCTTCTGCAGATATTACATGTCCTAGGTACTTTATTTCTTTTTGATAAAAGTCACACTTATCGAATTTAGCATATAGTTTGTGCTTCCTTAAAGTTTGCAGAACTATTCTTAAGTGCTCTTCATGTTCTTCTTTTGTTTTAGAATATACCATAATATCATCAATAAATACAAACACAAACTTGTCCAAGTACCGACTGAAAATACTATTCATTAAACACATAAATGTGGTTGGGGTGTTAATGAGTCCAAATGGTATAATAACAAATTCGTAAGGTCTATATATCATTCGAAATGTTGTTTTACTTATGTCCTCATCTTTTATCCTAACATGGTGATAACCAGGTCGTAAATCCAATTTCGAGAAAATATTTGTCCCACCTACTTGATCGAACAGATCATTTATCCTAGGTAAGGGGTACTTGTTCTTAATTGTCATTTTTTTAAATTGTCTATAATAGATGCATAATCTTAGAGTTCCTTCTTTCTTTTTCACAAAGAGGACCGGTGCTCCCCATGGTGAAACACTCGATATGATATATTCTTTGTCCAATAATTCATGTAGTTGAATTTTTAGTTCTGTTAATTCCGACAAACTCATTCAGTAAGGTGATTTAGAGATAGGGGATGAACCAGGTAGTAGGTCGATAGAAAATTCTATCTCCCTCCTTGGGGGTAATTCAGATATCTCATCAACAAACACATCTCTGAAATCATGCAAAATGGAAAAAACCTCCAAGTTGGGCTTATTTCCTTTTTCTAATAGGTTTTTTACTTGGATGGCATAAAATTGACAACCCTTTCTCATGCATTTATTGAATTGCATTGATGAAATCTGTTTAACTGAGATTTTTTTTTGTATACCTTGAACTTTCCTAGCAGTGTCCTCTTCATCTTTATACTTGAGTGATTTTTCATAACAATCTAACATTGCTTTACGTATTTCTAACCAATCCATTCCGATAATTACATCATATGAACTTAACAGTAGAATGTTCAGATTTGTCTTTATGTTTTGACCACCTAAACTGAACTCATAATCAGAAAAAAAGTCGAGTACTTTTCTTTTCGTTCTTGTTGCTAGTTGTACTAGCCAAGATTTTAAGTGTCTTGTTTTCTTAAGTTGATTTGACTCCACTATACCAGGAGTGATATAACTCAATGTAGCTCCAGGATCAATTAAAACAGAAATATCAGTGTTATTGATTTTGCCTTCAATTTCCACCATAGAAGACTGGTGGTCAGCTTGCCGGCCATCCATGGCCACATTGATCTGATGTAAGATTCTACCTACATCCCCTACTGCAGAGGCTTCCTGTAAATTGTGAACAGTAGTTCTGGTTGCTGAAGTCAAACGTGGACAGTTCCTCCTTAGGTGAGGTTCTCCACATTCCCATCATTTTAACGGTTCATGGGGGGTGTCCTTAAACTTCTTTGTTCCCAGATTTACTGGTTTACCACCTCCTTGGGTGTTCTGATTGTTGGAGTGAAAATATTTCCTTGGAAAAAATTTTGTTGCGTTTCGATAAGGAGCTTGCTGATATCCCTTCTTCCGCTGGTTCATTTGGTCTTGTTTCTTGTCTTTCCAAGCCTTTGGAAATTCTGACCGATGTTTGTATTGGTCATAACACATTCAGGCTTTCCTGAATACTTCACTCAAGGACATGGTATTATCAAATTCGATTCTATCCTTATAGGATTGTGGTAAACATCTTAGGAACCACTAGATTTTCACTTTGTCCTCCCAGATATAAGGCGCGAACCTTAGTAAACCAAGAAATTTGTTTATCAAATCTTCCATAGCCATTTGACCAAGTCGTAGCTCATAAAATTATTTGTTTTTTCTTTCATAGTACCTTGAAGATGGGTATTGTTTCTTAAAGTATTTCTTAAATTCTGACCATTCCATCTGTTTTTCCTTTAGCCCCTTGGCCAATTTCAGGTCTTGCCACCAAATGTTGGCTTTCCCTTTCAGATTAGAGATGGTCATTTTGACCTTCATATTGCTGGAATAGTTGTATATCTGGAAATACTTCTTGATGTCTAATAACCATGCTTCAACTCCTCCCCTGTTCTGGATTCCGCATCAAAGGTAGATGGTTTGATTTTCTTAAACTCTCCATCAAGATGATCTACTTGTTTCCTCTTTCTTCCTGTTTTTTTTTTATCATTAGCTGAAGGAGTACCTTCAGATGCGCTTTCCCTTTTTTCTGCTTCAGGACCAGAATTCTTGGAGGCCCTTTTACTGACTTCTTCTTCCTGGTTATCATGTTTTTGGATTTTTTTTATCACTATACTTCACAGCTCAGGAATTCATTTATTTCCTGTTGTTACTCATGTGCCTTTTTCAGTTTCTCATTGTCTGCTTTGAAAACTTTCAGTTCGATAATGAGATTTCTCATAGTTTCCAGAACTTTGGTAGGTGAGATTCTGTCACTGTTTTTTCTCTGATCTTCAGGAAGTATTTGTTCAAGATTATCTTCAAGTCTGATTTATGCTTCATCCTGGGCTACCATGATTACAACATAATAAAATGTTTTTTGTTTGTGACAGTAATTGTTTTGTTAGTTTTTATGAACAAGAAATATATGATAAGTACATAAGTTGGCCCTGTTCAAGGTCCAAGTGTTGTAACCTTTTCTCTAATACCATATGTAATGAACCCCAAAATTACCAAAATAATTTTTTTTTTATTAGGGACATTAACTCTCTTCTTTACATTTAACTTAACTTCCTTTCTTTACAGTTAACAAATTGAAATATGTAAAGATAAGTTCTAGAAAAAGAAGTTATCTTTGTTCAAATCTTCTTGGGCTTATGTTCCTATTTTGTTTACTTTCCTAGAGTTATTCAAGTTACAAGGTAATCGTAAGAGTAGCTAGGAATGACCTTATAATTCCTAGCGTGTCGAATTCCTCCCCATATTTCTATCATTAGTGGAAGTATTAGCAATATTCAATAAAAAAAATACTTACCCCTTGAAAAATACAGTCTAATGTATATATATATATATATATATATATATATATATATATATAACTTCCTATCATTTAACTTCTTGATTTCTTGATATGTGAGTGTTAAATTACATATTAGTTTATAATGGTCAATTAGAAGTTAGACTTAGGCATTAATAAAGTCAAAGTGACTTTAGGTTAATTTATTTTCTTTTAGGTAAGATATTTGATTTTAGGTTATATTTTCACTTTATCCCACATTCATAAAGTGGTTTGACTCTACTTGATTGGAACCTATATAAGAAATCTATTTTCTCTCTTATTTCATTGATTTAATAAAGACAGATAACCTTATTCAAGTTATCTTGGTTTCTGTGTGTGCTCGATTTATGTTACATGGTATTAGAGTGAGGTTAGGGCCATGGAGTTTGGGAGCATGTGAAGACCTAGGGATTGCTGCTGACAGTGACGGATCGAAGGATCGCCAGTGTAGCACACTCAAGGAGCCGAAAGGGTTTCGGATCAGTCGGAGCCAGGTTCATTTGATTTTTTGGTTTTAGAAGCCATATTGGCATGTTCTTACCCAGATTGGTTCCCAGCTTTGAAGATCTAGTGTTTTTTTTACTGCTAATTTTTTGAGTTAGCAGATTTGAGGAGAAATTGGTTGATTTGGAGCTGGTTGAGGGCAGATTGTAGGTATTTTGCCATTATTTATCTGCTAAGTTTAGTATTTTACGATCATATATGGATACATTGACCAACATCATGTTGGAAGGAAACCAAAATTTCTTTGGGAAGAACTACAATACCTGGATGCAATGCATGTTGGCCATTTTTGCATACCGGTGCCTATCAAATGTTGTTCTGGGAACAAGTCTTTGTCTCATGGTTGTAGGTAAAGACCAGGACAAGTTTGATGGCCAAGACAAAGAGGCCATGATGATAATCAAATTGTCCATGAAAAATGACATGCTACCTGAGGTTTAGAATGGGAATACTATTGCAATGATATTGAAACAGTTGAAAGAGACTCATGAGATTTTAGATAAGGATCGAGCGCTCTTTTTAAAGAATATGGTGTTCTCGATCAAGATGAGTGAGGGTGCCTCTCTCCAAGAGAACTTACTCAAGATCAAGGGCATCCGGGAGCAGTTGGAGGCCATTGGTCGGAAGATGGCAGAAGAGGACATGGTGGTGATCACACTGAACAACTTGTCAGGGTCCTACAAGCACTTCATTGAGACCCTGAACATCACAGCTACAGACGTTGACCTGAAGTTTGGAGAGCTATCCAATAAGCTCTTACATCAGGACATGTGGAAGAAGCAGTTTAGGAGCAACAGTGAGACAGAGGGTTCAGAGCAGGCCTTTGCATCCAAATCTAAAGGCAAAGGAAAATGGACAAGGAAACCTGGTCCAGGCAATGATGAGGATGCCACCAAAATCCTGAAGACCATCACTTGTCATTACTGTGGCAAGACTGGCCATATGAAGAAGCACTGCAGAAAGAGATTGGCATATCAGAAGCACAACCACGGAGGGTCTCAGCAGAAGGCCCATGTCACAGAGCACACGAAGGAGAAGGAGGCATCCTTCTATGCCTTTATGGCCTGTACACAAGCAGATCAATCCAAGTCACCTTATTGGTTTGTTGATTTAGGCGCATCCAGGCATTTCACCAATCAGAAAGATTGGTTCACATATTTTACACCTATTCCATCCAAAGACTCGGTGATATTCGGTGGAGGCGAGGAGTATAATATAGTTGGCAAGGGGAATGTTAAAATTTCCTTCAGAGGAAAGATGCTTATGTTTCTCAACGTCCACTATGTGCCAAGTATGGAGCTTAATCTGCTCTAAGTTAGTCAAATTATGAGGCACTCTCCTCACTTGGATGTCAACTTTAGAAATCACAAGTGCTATATCGTTGATAAGAATACCAAGAAGATTGTTTCTCTTGGTGTGGAGGACCATGGTCTGTTCATATTGGTGGATATTGGGTAGGGCAGAGAGCATGCACTGGCAGCAACGAGCGCATCAGACATTTGCACACTATGGCATCAGAGGTATAGGCACCTCAATTTTACCTACCTCTCTCAGTTGGCACAAGAGAAACTGGTAGATGGAATTCCAGACATTCAACAGAATATTTAGGGAGTTTGTGGAGCTTTCCAGGCAGGGAAGAAACATTGAGCACCATTTGATGAAGGACAAGCTTGGAGAGTGCAGAGGGTCCTTCAGCTGGTTCATGCAGACATATGTGGACCAATGAACACATCATCAATCACTGGTGCAAGGTATTTCCTTCTGTTTGTTGATTATTTTAGAAGGAAAATGTGGGTGTTATTTTTGAAGTTGAAGTCTAACATGTTTAAAATTTTTCAAAGGTTTAAAGAATTAGTCGAGAATGAGTAAGGTTGTCATATTACCTCTCTTAGATATGATAATGGTGGAGAATTCTGCTCCAAAGAATTCAATAATTTTTGTGCTAAACATGGGATCAAGAGACAATACACCACACCCTATACTCCACAACAGAATGGGGTGGTTGAAAGGTGAAACCACACTATCACAGAGATGTCTAGATGTATGTTGCAGAACAGGTGTGTTCCTAACAGGTTTTGGGTAGAGGCAGTGTTCACAGTAGTGTACTTGCTGAATAGATCTCCCACGATGGCGGTAAAGGAGAAGACTCCAGAGGAAGCATGGCTTGGAATAAATTTAAAGGTAAGTCACTTGAAGGTCTTTGGTTCCACTGCTTACACTTGGATTCCAACTGCGAAACAAACCAAGTTAGATCCAAAGAGTAAGAAGATGATGCTTACAGGGTACAATGACACCCATAAATCTTACATATTAGTTGATGTTGACACTGATAAGGTGATCTTTAGCATATATGTTGTTGTTGATGAGGAGGTTGGACCCTTCCATACTCCTTTCACATTCAGAGTTACTGAGCAGCCAGAAGTCATTGAAGATTCAGGTGTCAAGCTTCTGATAGCTCCACCTAAAGGGGGGAAAGATTCTGAGCATGATGATGAGGAATCAAAACAGGATGAGTCTCCTAGGTCAGTCAAATCAGTACATTTTGAAGCAGGAAGCCTAAGTCACGGTGGCAATATTGACTTGCCAACCAGAGATTCCAAAAGACCCAAGTGGTGGCACAACACCATTGGAGATGTTCAAATAGGAGAGATGATCGAGGGAAGATCATCACGAGGTAAGAGTAAACAATAGACTGGCACAATCAACTTTTCTCTTATGGCCAATATTCAGGAGATCTATGAGCCTCAGGTATTCAAGGAAGCAAAAGGAATACCTGAATGGGAAAAGGCCATGGAGGCCGAACATGAAAATTTGATGAAAAATTAGACTTGGGATCTCACAACTCTTTCATCAAGGAAGAAACCCATTGGCTGCAAATGGGTGTACAAGGTCAAGTACAAGGCAGATGGTACACTTAACAAGTATAAAGCATGATTAGTTGCGAAAGGATTCTCTCAGTGAGAAGGCATTGACTATGAGGAGACTTTTGCTCCTACAAGGAAGATGAGAACTATTCGTCTTGTTCTAGCCATGGCAGCACAACAAGGCTAGAAGGTCCACTAGATGGATGTGAAAAGTGCCTTCCTCAATGGAGATTTGAAGGAAGTGGTATAGATGTTCCAACCAAAGGGGTTTCAGGTTGAAGGGAAGGAGAATCTAGTTTGCAGACTAAATAAGGCTCTATATGGTCTGAAAAAGGAGATGAGGGCATGGTACATCAATATTGATAGGTATTTGGTTCAGCAAGGGTTCCAGTAGAGTCCTTCAGATTCCAACTTATTTTTCAAAAGAGTTGGTAATGAGATCATTCTTCTGGTTGTTTATGTGGATGATATCATTATTACAGGTAGTGAGGAAGATGCAATTACGTGGATCAAATCCAACATGAGCAGAGCATTTGACATGACAGATCTAGGCCTCCTACACTATTGTCTGGGTGTAGAAGTTTGGAAAACAGGGAGCAACATTTTTGTCTCACAAGCAAAGTATGCCAGGAGTTTGCTGGATAAGTTCAGGATGGAGGATTGCAAAATCTCCTCTACACCTATGGAGAAAGGGATGAAAATTTCAGCCAAGAATGACTCAAAGGCATTCAGTGAGTCACTATAGACAACTAGTGGGTATCTTGATATATCTTACAGCCACTAGACTTGATCTGAGTTTCACTATGAGCTTCATTTCCAGATTTATGACAATGCTATAAGTAGAGCACTAGACAACAATGAAGCGAGTGCTGAGATATGTGAAAGGGACACTTGACTTTGGTATTTTGTATAGCAGAAGAAAAGACCCGAGGTTGTGTGGGTATATAGATTCAGATTGGGCAGGTTCTGTTGATGATAGAAAATCCACTTCTGGTATGTCTTCAGCCTTGGCATGGGTGCAGTCACATGGACCAACAAGAAACAACATGCAGTCGCCCTTTTATCGACAGAAGCAGAGTATCAAGGAGCATTGAAAGGTGCATGCGAGGAAGTTTGTCTTAGGAGGATGTTATCAGATATGCAGATGCAATAGAGAGAGCCTACACCCTTGTTCTGTGACAATCAAGGGGTAATGAAACTTGCCAAGAATCTAGTCTTCCACGAGTGTACCAAACATGTTGATACACACTGTCACTTCATTAGACAACTTGTAGAAGATGGAACTATTGAGCTGTAGTATTATCCTATAGAGGATCAAACTGCAAACATTTTCACCAAGTCTTTGGGTCTCGAAAAGCATGTAAAATTTCGAAAGAAACTTGGTGTAGTGAGTAGATTGACCATTAAGGGAGGGTGTTAAATTAAATATTAGTTTATAATGGTCAATTAGAAGTTAGAATTAGGCATTAATAAAGTCAAAGTGACTTTAGGTTAATTTATTTGCTTTTAGGTAAGATATTTTCTTTTAGGCTATATTTTCACTTTATCCCACATTCATAAAGTGGTTTGACTCTACTTGATTGTAACCTATATAAGAAATCTATTTTCTCTCTTATTTCATTGATTGAATAAAGACATATAAACTTATTCAAGTTATCTTGGTTTCTATGTGTACTCAATTTCTGTTACAGTGAGGCTGCATATATTTAAATGTATCACATGCATACTATCAAAGCCCTTTTATAAAATATGATTCGAGGTATGATTATTTCAATAGGGTAAACTCCAAAGTCTGAACATCTTTCGCTTTCCTTTCTAGATGGTACCAAGGTATATAGGATAAAACACTTTGTCATAACTAAACTAAGATCATTCTAGTATGTGACACCAGTCCTAGTCATGGTATGGCTGTGATATCAAGGTCGTAGTCTGAAGTTTTTTCCAACAAGGAAACTCAGATAAGTTTATTTCTTGTTCCACTTTCACGTTAAAATAGAAAGGGTTGGTTGTTTATCGTTGGAGTCTAAGGGTAACCCCCTTACAAGTTTATTCGTTACACTCTAACTCAACTAGGGATTAACTTCATTAGTTATACAGTAAAGTTATGAAACCTTTCCCTCCTTCGCATTAACTCGACGCGAGGACCATAGGTGGAATTGTCAAGGTCGCATTGAAACCTATGTCCAGTTCCTTAATGAAAGTCTGTGTAGGTCATTTCCGAGGCTTGTCACCCATATTCGTGTCCAGTATCGAGTGGGACACATCCCAAATATCACATGGCATGATACAGGTAACATTAAAAGTTTTCCCTCTCAGTTTCTCTGGAAGATTTAGTTTGGTTTATCCCCCTTTTGACTTGATTATGTAACAACCCAACGGGTTACGACAACAACTCCGATACAGGTGAATTTTTTTTTTCTTAAAAGTGTGCGCGTGAAGAAGAAACAACTCCCTCGACTCTACGTCACCACTCGAACCAACAAGACGCAAGTCAGGAGGACTCTAAAATCGACCAACCACTATTGAGACCCGAAGACATCAACCAATATCCATTGTTCCATTGATTATCATTAACCGACGACGAATTTATCATAAGGTAAAATCCAATAATCTCAATCCCCATTATTCGGTTAAAGGTCGTTTTGCACTAGTTCCAGGACAAGCAATAATCACAAGCGCATTGCATTTTTCTGTTAAACACCATAAATGAGCAACGACGCCCATACCATAATGGTAAACCCCCGACATTACATTCTCCTTATTAACTTGCCCTTCCTACCCGTTTACTACCATACAAGCTAAAACCTAACAATTAGTAGCACAGCAATACCATTCATTAACATTAACACTTCAATTTAGGCGAAGATTAGCCTTGCAAATTAAAACCCAAGGATCCTATATTTAATTGGGCCCTTAATAATAATGAAATGGGTTAATACTTCCATACCATAACTATATCCTTACTGGATCTTACAATGATATTGCAATTTGAACGACAAGKTCCAACATGGTAAATAATATAATTCGATAACCCTTACACATGTCAACGAAAAAAGGTACAACGACATTACTCCTTACACATCGCCATAACAATAATTTACAGTAAGGCKCCCCGGGACCATGACACCATGTTACCAGCACTTGTAATTAGATAACAATCAACATTGMAATTATGTGTTAGCTAACCCTAACAACGCCTTTCTATTGTAACAAGAACATGGCTCTCACAAAAGAATTACAATATTAAAATGGCACTACCCATATAATTTGCAACCTCGACCTGTTACCCAAGGAGTGCCTTCTTTAATTGAACAATAAGAAATACTTCTTTAATTGAATCTAATAAGCAAATCTTCTTTAATTGAATATAATAAGCAATGCATCATCCCTTCTTTCATTGAATATAATAAGAAATACTTCCTTAATTGAATCTAAATARCAAATCTTCTTTAATTGAATATAATAAGCAATGCATCATCCCTTCTTTAATGGAATATAATAAGAAATACTTCTTTAATTGAATCTAATAAGAAAATCTTCTTTAATTGAATATAATAAGCAATGCATCATCCCTTCTTTAATTGAATATACTAAGAAATACTTCTTTAATTGAATCTAATAAGCAAATCTTCTTTAATTGAATATAATGAGCAATGCATCATCCCTTCTTTAATTGAATATGATAAGAAATACTTCTTTAATTGAATCTAATAAGCAAATCTTCTTTAATTGAATATAATGATCATAAAATGAACTCAACCTATTCCCACCATTCATAACAAGATGATAATTGTAAAAATAAGGATATTATTATTTAAAGGAAGGGAAGGAAGAGACATTGCTAAAAAGAAACTAACATCACCCAACTAACTAAGATACCAAATAACCTTGCTCGGTAAAGAACGAAAATACCTTGGGTGCAGCAAAAATATAGTTGCAGTTCCTCAAGTAGCTAGGAAATTTAGTGGCTACCATAACGTTAGCAGTTACATTTAACACATCTAAACCATAGCAACCTTATCATCAACTTAGAAAGGTGAATCGGTTTATAAAACTCAGTTCATGATCCGCGGGCTGTTAAAGATCAAACGGTTAAGGACTGCAGGAAAATCAATGCCGTCGAGGATCAGCCGTACAAGGGAATAACCTGCACGGAAACAACGCCACCGGAGTGTTGGGCGTAGGGCAACAATAAAACGCCATGGGAAAGGGGTGATAAATGCTAAGACGTTGGTCCTAACGCTGTGATAGCATTCACTGTTAAAGCTCCAAGGGTTAAACCTGTCATGACATGGCAAATGCTGACATGTCTACGATCAATCAATACATCTATGAGGGGGAAATTCGAGAGTGGCTGTCGTTGCCGTAGGAGGGAACGCGGGAAAAACCAGGGTAACAGAATTCAATTCTTCCAGGGCATTTAACGCCGGTAATCAGCCGCCCCAGAACGTCAACCGCCCATAGTCGAGATTGAACGCGTGTTTGGAAGGCCCACGCAGGTTCCTGATCAATACCTCGAACCGCTGACCTCCTCATCGATAATGCAGCCATGAAGGCGCGTGGTGTAAGGGATCTCTGATATCCTACGGTTTAACGGAAAAGTCTGGAATGAGCACCATCCTAGCTGAGAAGGGAGCAGAAAATTTGCCAGTAAAATAAAGATGAGCGTTGGGGTATCTTCCCAACGATTTGCCCAAAATCAGAACCCAAAAACGTAAAAATACAGCGATTGCAAAACATTGGTCGTTTTCTCGGGGCTTATTTAGCAGTCCGTGAATGATTAAACAAGAATTTTTTCGCCGTAGTTGTCTCTCAAATTCGAATTATTTATGGCGTTTCTGTAAATGGAGGTGTTATAACCTCATCCAAATACCAGTCACTCCAGCGCCAGTTCACAGTAAAACAACGAATATTGAATGCTTTCTGCCAACTCATCAATGGACCGTCCCTATCAACGCAAATCGAGGCCAGTCAGGTACTTCGGGCCTTCCAACCTGGGAAAATTTTAAATCATGCCCCAATAGGTCCGAAGTGAAGGTTCCTTTCACTATTTTACGTTTTGCTCACCGTTCCGAGCGCCAGGTTCCACTTTGCGAGATTTGACCACTGGGTGATTTCAATTGTCACTCTCATTTCGCCCGAAGGGCGAAGGCCCGAAGTAATAGCGAAAGGCAAACGTTGCATGAAACTAGTGGTCGTATCCTGCATCCATTCACCAGGAATGTAAACCAAACGCTGGGACATACGTCTCCAGTCGCGCAGGAA
>SNQJ01S0195765.1:0-17482 GCA_010110895.2 Picea sitchensis
GGTGTGGGTTCTGAGACATCTTAGCCCTGTACTCGGATGACCTCTTCATGTGATTAAGACTACTTTTTCCCACCGTTTGATTGCCATGTTCTTTCTTGTCTTAGCCCTGTTTGAATGCCTCAATGAACTCAAGTATTTATACGCTTTGTTGTTCCCTTTCATACCATCTATCCATATCCTTGTATGTCACGAGTGACATGAGAGTGTCTTCCTGGAACTCAGTTATTTTTGTAGTTAACATGTGTCTTTCGTTCTTGAATTCATTGTAAACTTCTTCAAACACACCTTTCAAGTACACAATGGTTTGCGTGGTGCCTTTATAGTATTCGGCCATATGACACAAGTGTTCAAGCCCCTTTAGGGCGGTGGCTAGTTCCTTTTTGTCTCTCTTGGCTCTATCTAGGGTGCCATCTGAGAGTGCCTTTCCCAGGCTAACGGTGGTGTATACTTGTTAAATATTGGGCTCTTGAACTTTCTCTCTATACCTCGTATGCCTAGCCTCTACTTTTCACTCATCAGGGATTTGAGTATTGGGAAGAATAAATATGTCGGGTACATACTCATTACTTACATGCTGGTTGGCCGCAGAACCATTGATTTCCTTTTGTGTGGATTCTTTATTTGGTTCCTTCAATTTCGGCTTGTCCTTCAGATATACTTTAGTATTTGATGTATTGGGTCCCTTTGTTTCGAGTCCACTTTCAGCTTCTGTTTCCTTTTGTGGGACCTCATTTTTTAATTGAACTTCGAGCTCCAGGGAAGAAATCTTCTCAAGACCTTTTTCTTCTTGGACATGCACAGGGGTGTCGTGAGATGACTTCGGGCTCTCATCATCACTATATATATTTATAATCCTTCTCAATGGATTAGGAATGCGTGTTCCTATTGACACCCAACCTATCTCTGGTTGATTCATCCCACCTGTCGATGGTATTTTTGGTGATGTGGTGGATTCTAGGCCATCCGACCAGTTTATGTTACCAAGGTTTGTGAAATCGGGGTCACCTAGCTCCTTTAGACCTCCTTCTTGGATATCATTTGGAAGCTTAGGTGTTATGATGGGGTATGGATTACCATACATCTGCTTCATTAGTAGTTGGGCCTGCTGCTACATAATTTCCCCCATCCCCTATTCAAGTTGAACCTCGGGGGATTCCCTGATTTGTACTAGGGGTTCATTATAAACTTATGTCCCTCCAATGGCTTCTTGGGGGTCACCACCACTTTTCCCAGTTTTGATGCTATCGTCCCTTCTCAGGTCCTGATAATTTATTGAGTTATTTTCTCCAAGGACGTCACTTGCTCCTCCCAACTCATGGCCTTGAACCAGGTTTTTCTAGGATCAACCATCCTTTCCACCACCTCATTCTAGTTTTGAGTGTTTTCGGTGAAAATTTAATATTTAAACTGGTCATGGGCATAAGGCCAACAGGATGATACCTATGATGTGTGTTTTAGTACTAGACCTTTGGGATCATTCTTGCAAAAATGACCAACTTGGAATTAGAACTCAAATTGAATTATCCCTTCTTGCTTAGCATGCGTGGTGTCGTTGACCATGTAGAAGCCAATATGAAACCCATAAGCTATGAAGTCCTGCTTCTTGTCCTTTACTAAAGTGGCGTTATAACCTTGCATAATTCTTCCTAGCGAGGGAATGTTGTTTTGGTCCCAATGTTCACCTCTATGTCTCTGAAGGCCAGGGGCTAGACAAATACCTTCTTTCTGGCCATCTTAATGAAGGGCATTGGTTTTGGAGTGAATTCTAATTGCCTTGCAACTACTGGGGAAGATCCCTCTTCCACTTCTGGTTCTTGCAATTTTGACACTCTTGGGGATTTCCTGGTGGTGGGTTTCTTCGTAGGCACTATTCATGCAATTAAAATGGTCTTTTAAACATGTGTACTAAGTAGAATTGGGTGGAAAGATATGAAATGAAGAGGAAACAACACCATAAGTCGACAGATACCTGTAATGATTTCTAAAATTGTTGTTTAATACTCACTAGACCTTGGAATCCTTCTTTGAATTGTTAGCCTTGCTCTTCTATGTGTTCTAAACTCCTTGCCATGCAGAATAGGATCAATTAGAATGACTCAAAAGAATATAATGGGAGAGATCCTATCAGTCACATCAATCAATTATTATGAGTAATGAATGTAATTCAAAACAAACTACCATCAGATCTCTACAAATAAATTCTAACTGGTTGAAGGGGGAGGTGTGGAGGGAGATGCATTGTATCGACAGGTTTAAATGGTCCCTTTTTTTTTGCGCACGAAATGGAAACTAATGCACGATCCATGAATTAACTAACATTTTAAATGCGTCGTACCTAACCTATATAAGGGCTAAAATGTCTCATCACGTCGCATCTCTCTGATGTACAGATCGGGGATCGACTACTATCCTTGTGTATATTTCCATTGATATACGCCTGGTAAACATGTCCAACACCAATGGTATTGGGGATCGATGATCGAGAAAAGTTTAAGTGTGTAGCTTCTTGGCGAGTTATCATCTTCTTAATTTCCCGATGCCGAAAAAATTTCGGGATTCACCGATCAACGATATTATTCCTTTACTCACACGACACTTACTCTTTCATTTTTCTACCGAAGCCAAATGGATTGGTCTTCGACGATATCTTTAGTGGAGTTTATTCTTGAAGATTAGAGACATCCTTCTGTCGACACCAGTGAAATTTGGTGCTCAACTGTTTTGAACTTCTCAAGCGATTTTCATCACTTTTAATCTTTCTCGATGCCGAATTTTCTAAGCATGTTGGCGAAAACTTTAGACTATCGATTTCTTAAGTAGTTGTTAAGTCCCTTTTAAACTTAAGACGATTCTTTATATGTTCAAGAAGACTTTAAACAATTTAAACACGAAAACATAAAACATAAGCACATGCAGTAGTTTCATACTGAAGTGGAAACAAATAGTGCAAAAGATCAAGTGGTAACCAAAAAGTAGAAATAGACATAGAATTTTTAGGGTGTGTTGAGTACTCAAAAAATGGCGATTCACTGGGAAAAAGAAAAATATTTTCTCCTCCTTCAAGGCTTGGCTGATACAGAAGCTGATGGAGAATCTTAACTACTCTTAAATCATAACCTCTTAACCTTCTCATTTAAAGTTATTTGGTTGATGATCCTGGGTCTCCCTATGGGGTTTTAACCCTTTTCCTCCTTCATTTCCTTTAACCCTGACTCATGCCCCCTTTTTACAAAATTTTATCAAAGTATTCCCCAACACAAATCCTTTAATTACCTCTACTCACCTGCTTCAGTGTTGCTTTGCTACCAACGACCTTTCATAGCCCTGGCAGAATCACCCTGACATCACAAAACTTGTTCTGCTGCCAGCGAGCATCCATATCCTCGACGGAGATATATGCATACCCTCTCCTATTTTTCACTCTTTTGATAATATCATTTTTATTTCATCATGATGCCTTGAGTGAGTGGGGGAGGAGGATGTCTATTTATTTGCAAAGTGAGATGTTTAAGGTGGATCCTTTACTAGCTTCATCTTCTGGGTTCATGTAGTCCTGTCCAACTTTCCTTCATTCCCTTAAGGTCTTATCGAACCACAATGTAGACACTTTTGGCATTTCTCTGAAGTTTTTCATTTACTGAGGTTAGACATAGGATTCCTCAAAGTAATCGCAAGTTTTCCAGTGTTTCTCATGTTTGTAAGTGAGCGACGAGTTAGAAACAAAGTTCTCCATGTTTCATGATTTTAAGGCCAACCATCATCTTGTTGGACACACCTTAAAAAGTGTAGAAAACTAGAAAGAAAAGAAACAACAAAAAGAAGTATTTCACAACCATGAAGATACTCAACAAGGAACATAAAACACACATATTATTATTACATACATACATACATATATATATATATATTATTGGAAGTATTGTTTTATAGCTTGGACATTTACTGGGAAGGAATAATGTCCCCCCCTTAGATTCTGCAATTGATAAGTTCTGACCCCAATCTTCTCGGCCACCTCGAATGGTCCAAGCCATAGATTCTGAAACTTAGAATGTTTCCATTTTGGTTCATTTGACATGTCCCACTTCAGAACTAAGTCTCCTACTTCAAAGTTCTTTTCCTTAGCCTTATGCTTATTGAACCATATTTTCACTATCTGTTGGTGAGATAGGAACTTTGACTTAGCCTTTTCTCTCTCTTCTTCCAGCATGAGCAGAGTGTCAATTCTTTATTGTATGGTTGACGAAGTTTCCTCGCTAGAATATTGGGCTAGTTGAAGAGATGGAAGATAGAGTCCATTTGGGAGGATTGCTTCTTTCTCATAGAAACAAAAGTACAAGGAATTCCATATATATTCTTTGGGTGTGACTCTATTGGCCCATAGAGAATTATGGAATAGATTATGCCAATTTCTTTGGTTATCTACAACGGTCTTTTCTAATATTCTCACCCATTTCTTATTAGTTGATTCTACCACACCATTTCCCTGGGGATAATAATTTGCAAAGTACTTAATTATGATTCCTTTGTCCAAAGAAAACTCTATCAATAGGGTGGAAGAAAAAATAAAATGCTTTATGAAAGACCAGAATAGAAGGGACACCAAAGCTTGTGATCAGTTGTTGTTCCATGAATTGGATTACTACCTTCTCATTTACATGAGTAAGAGGAAAGGCCTCTTCCCATTTCGTGAAATAGTCGGTGGTAGTAAGGATGTACTTGTGAGGTTTTGATGAGCTAGGTGTAATTTATCCTATGATATCCAACCCCCATTGTTCAAAAGGCCTAGACACAGTCACAGGTTGGAGTGAGACTGCTTCTCGCTTCTCCTTTCCAGTTCTTATTTGACAAGTCTTACAGTTTCTAGCGTAAGTATGAGAGTCTTTGAACAAGGTGGGTCAATAATATCCAAATCTCGGAATATTATGAGCGGTGGTGTTTCCTGCGAAATGTCCCCCGGTGGGGCCATCATGGAGTCCCTTCAACACTTTGTTCGCATATTCACATTGGAGACATCTTAATAGTACTCCATCATAATTGATCTGAAAGACTACAAAATTTATAAGGCGATATTGTGCAGATTTTAACCTGAGGGATCTCCTTTCTCTAGGGATGATGTTTTCGGGACAAGTCCCATGATGTAGAAGATAAGTTAAATCCTTGTACCAAGACTCTTGTCCTGGGGAGATGTATGATACTCCATCACAGCATAGTTCCATTTCATTCTCCCATTCGAAATGTTCATTTATTTGGTCCTAGGCTTCGACTAAAAGCTTGCATAACCCTTGTCCTCTTACTAATTTGGTAGGTTTTATATCTAGATCAAATTCTAGGACTATCCTCATCCAGTTTCCTCTTCTTTCCCCCATTTCTTGTTGGGTAAACAAGGATCAGACTGCAGGGTGTAGCACAATCACTTTAGTGTGATTCTTGAGGATGTAAGACCTAAAATTTTTTACTTCTTTATATACTACATAGGCCTATTTATCTATAGTAGGATAGTTGATATCATCTCCTTGAAGATTAGTTATCATGAACAACACAGGGCCCTGTTGTTTTCTTCATCCTTCTGAGTCAAAATTGCAGCTAACGAACGGTTGAAGGTGAAAGTATAAAGGGAGAAGTCTTTATTGAAATTGGGACTTCGCGACACCGGGGCCTAGGATATAGAAGATTTGATATTGTTGAAGGCATGTTTTTGCTCATCATCCCACTGAAATTTAGTATCCTTGACAATAATCTTTTGTAAGGGTTTGATGATTTATGTATAATCGGGAGAGAAATTCCTCACAAAATTAATTTACTCGAAAAAGGATTGCATATCTTTCTTGTTATGGGGCAAGGGAATTTGAGCTATGGCCTTAATCCTTTCCAGGTCTATGAGAATATATTCTTGAGATATAATGTGACCTAAAAAATTACCTTGGTTGACACCGAAGATAGTTTTCTTAGGGTTTAAGGATATGCCATATTTCCTACACCTTTCAAAAATTTGAGTTAAGTGTTGGATGTGCTCTTCTATATTCTTCAAATACACTGTTACATCATCTAGATACACTACCACATATTTATTGATTAGTCACTGACAAGCTATGTCCATGGCCCTTTGTAAGGTTGCTCCTGCATTATTTAACCCGAAAGGCATGGATTTATAAGAGAAGGTTCCCCACTTGGTTCAGAAGGTGGTTTTTAAATGATATTCCTCCGAAACTAGGACTGGGTTGTAACCCGAGAAACCATCTACTAGAGAGAAAATCTCTGAGACAGACACAGTCTGCATGAGTTGTTCCATTGATGGGGATGGTTAATTGTCCTTTTCTGAATCTCTGTTGAGGTTCCTAAAATCTATGCATAGATGGATTTCACCCGACTTTTTCCTCACAGGAACCGGATTTGCTACCCATGCAAAATTTCTAACATAGAAAATGATCATTGCATATAAAATATTCTTTAATTCTTGATACATGAAAGGTTCCAGGGATGGGTGATACCTTCAGATCTTTTGTTGGAAAGGTTTCACTTCGGGTTTTAATGGGATGGTGTGTTGAATGATGTGGGTATCATAAGTTTTTAGAACTCTATAGGACCATGCGAAGACATCTTGGTATTGTCTGAACAATTTTAGATAAGTTTTCCTTTATTCCTTAGATATAGTCTTGCTGAGATTCACATTATTTTGGTTTTCTGGGGTCCCAAGATTTATAGTTTCATGAAGGGGACAAGAGCTACCGGTCTTTCCATTTTTAGGTCCCTTAAATCACTCTTTAAGATCAAATAGATTTTATAGATTAGCTATCCCTTTCGGGATTGTGTGAGCCTTTGATTTATCCATAGGTTGTCTTGTTCGAGGATTGATCTCTGTTGATTTCTCTTGGAGTACTTCATCATCAATAGCTACATATTTGAATTGTCTTGGTTAGTCGAGAAGTTTATGATATGTTCATCTCCTTCAAAGACTTTCCAATTGGAAATTTTATTAGGTACCAATGGTTTGTAGAGAAACTGAACAGTATATCAGGAGGCTTCATAATCTTCCAGAGGTGACAACCTGGAAGTAGTCATGGCCAAGGAGTCAGCGAGAATATTCTTCATTCTGGGAATCATTGTAATATTGAAGGCTTAAAAGTGATCTATTAACCTATGCACTTTCTGCTGATAGTTCTTTAGGTGAGGAGAATTACAATGTATAGTATTTCTTACTTGTTTAACAATAATTTCAGAGTCTCCAAAAACTTTCAATTCTTTGACACTCAAATCTATGGATTTCTTTAATCCTTGTACTAGAGATTCATATTTGATAGTGTTGTTGGTACATTCAAACTCTAGCCTACAGGATAAGAAATGGTGTTTACCTTTAGGATCGATGAGGATGCACTCTAATCCTAACCCTTCTTGTGATTTAGATCCATCCAAATAGAGGGTCCAAATTTGTGAACGAAAATAGCTCTTTTTCTTTCCTTTGTTAATTTCATGCCTTCCCATATTTTTTTCTGTAATCTCTAGCATGGGGTTTTGACACGAGAGGGTGTCTCCTATTGGTATAGGTGACTTCTCTTGAAAAAACATTTCAGAGTTTTGGGTAAGAGGAATGTCAGACAAGAGATGAAAAAGTTATTGAAGTAGGAATCGCAGGAATAATTGCCCAATATGGGGAAATCTGTGGATGAGTGTTTGTTTGGGGTTTCTAGATCAATGACCATATGTTTCAAATATCTCTCCCTATTGATTTTGATCATGTTCTTGTATCCATTTAGTGGTAGCCAAAGTTGTTCCTAGTCTGTACTGAAGTACCCATTTATCTTTTCAGACCAATCTTGACTTAGTAATACCCCATATGCCTCTGCGATATCTACTACAATGATGTCAATCACCTACAAAAACGTGGTATGTGTTGATATTCTGATCATTACATCTTTGAGTTCTCCTATGACCTTGACCTAGGTTCTATCTAGTTGAATGACATGTTTATCACTCTTGAGTGGGATGACATTTAATGTTTTGTAAATAGACAAGGGCATAATGTTGGAAGATTCTCCAGAATCTACCAAATAGTTATGAAGGTTTCTATTGAAGACTTCAAATGTTAAGAGGAATGGTGGGAAAAAAGGATTTTCCTTTCTATATCCTGAATAGGTGTTCACAGTTGGTTTTCCCACCAGATCTATCGAAGACAAATTTCTTTCTGGATCATTACCCACCGTCAGGTTTTCTACTGAGTTCAAATCTTGTGACATAAATTCTTTCTACTAAGGAATCCTGCATATGTCCATAAATGATATATTAGCCTTTAACTTCTTCAAATATTCGACCACGTTGTAATCTAGTTTGGTCAATTCCTGGGTATGAATTCTTATAGGGTTTTTACTGAGAGGAAAGGATATTTTTGGGCAATCAGGAGTTAACTTAATTTTTGAGGCCTGGGTGGCGTCGATATCTTTCGAGCCAGGTAGACCCTTACTGTGTGTCTGTACCACCAAAAATTTTGCGGTTTGTTCCTGAGACTCAAACGGGTCTTCAGAAGGCATGATCAGGTCAGGATCCCATATTAGCATGGTTGTATCTCGTGGTAGGTCAATCTCTTCCTTGTCAACAATATTCATAACTAAACTTCTTGGTTGTTCAGCCAGGGAGACTTCATCTAGAAATCGATTGGCCATCGAATTCATGGCATGTACCCATTAAGGGAAGTCTCTTTAGGAGTGGTTTTCCTTATGATAAGTACAGAAAGAATCAGATGCAACATTCCCTAGATCAATATTTAAGTTAGTTGGGGGAGGTTCAATTGCTTTGAAAGGTAGATTTATTTTAAAGAAAGGCTTATAGGGCCTTTGACCTTGGTTTCCCTCTCCTTCCTTTCTCTTCATGTCTATGATATAATTTGATAATTTCTTAACCATGCATTGTAGATATTCTATATCTCCATTACCCTTATCGAAAGTCTGTTCAGTTGGTTTCCCCGATGGTCTAGTCAAAAGGATTCATCTCCTGGGAGGGGGTTGGGATTATTTATTTACTAGGGAGGCCTAGCCTTCTTTACATCCTTTCATATCAAATTCTATTGTCTTGGCCTCTTCAAAATTTTCCACCTGGGTTTGCTTAGCAATTTTTTTTACAAACATAGAAATAGAAGCCAGGAGCATGTTAGCATAAACCTTGATTTTCAACTCCTGAGTTGGTCTTGCTGCGAGATGGAATTTGTTTAATATGGTTGTGAATATTTGATTGAAATATTTGACCCTTTCTTTCGGACTCATGGTGGCTGCGAACAACTCATACATCAGAGATCTCCTAGTAGTTTCCTCTATAAATTTATCTAGAAAATATTTCTGGAACTTGGTCCAGCTGGTTATAGATCCTACTAGAAGATTAAAATACCACGCGGAGGATGAATTTTCAAACATGTAGGGGAAAAGTATGCAAACTATGTCTTCATGTTGAACGTTCATAAGTCTGATCACGAGTATGAACTTCTTGATATGATATTCAAGAAAACCTAAAGTCTCAGGGTTGTACTTGGGAAGAATCTTCTTCAAGTGTCGAGGAAGATTATGTACTCTCCTAGGGATGACCATGGCATCTCTGTCCAACCAAGGTTGGTTTTTCTGAAGAAGGATTTCCCTTTCCTCCTCATGGTCATTATTAAATTCCATATCTTTGGAATCCGAGTTGAACTCTTCTTCTTTGGAAAGGTTATCTAGTGTAGAGACGTCATCGACTGCCATCTCAAGGATAAGATTCAGTGGGTGTTCAATTTCGGTGATCGTGAATTCTATCAAGTCTTCTACCGTGTGTATGAAAACTTCGTTGGGTGTGTTGACCACTGGTCTTCTTATTTGTTTTCTTCGAGGATGTATCAGAGCTAAGGTAAACACACTGATCTGTTGGGCGTAGGCTCTTGTGAGTCTTCTAAACTGATTTAATTCCTTGTGAGGAATAGTGTAAGGTATTTTGGGGAATATTTGTTCTTCCTTGGGCTGGGGTGAGTTACCCACTTCAGGAATACTCAGCGTGTGTGGGTTGTCTTGTGAATGACTAGCCATGCATGTGGGTTGTTATGAATATGTAGGTTGTTTGAAATTCTATATAAAAAATATATTCATCCATTCATTCTTAGGCCCTCCTCCTAGCGCCAATTATGTTGATGGGTCTTAAATTGCTTGATTCAACAGTAGGATCCAAACCCACCACTGAGGCCCAATTAGACTCTGCAGTGTTTAAAGATGGAATAGTTCTCCAGACCTTGCGATATGACCAAATTATCGAAGGGCTTTGAGTTTTCTTGTGAAGGATCTTCCTTCAGTTATGACTATTCTCTTCTGTATTTTATCTTGGGTGGGACTGGTATGAGCGATGCAAGCTAGTATAAACCAAATTGACAACAAAAGTATTAAGTCTTAATTACTGGGGAAGAGGTTGATCTTGGGATAACTTGTTTCTCAAACATGCATAAAATGATTCTATACCATAGGCCTAGTAATAATACATCAACCATATGAGCATCCAATTACTGTCTGAGAAACTAATTATCAGAAAGAAAGAACATATGTAATAAGATAACAGAAAGAAAAATAATTCATATACCATAACCATTCATCACATAATAACACAACTATTCATCTTCATCATTAAAGAAAAGAACATCAAAACATTTCACCAGATAACTTGACAATAGAATTAATTGCTCTTACTCATTACTGCATCATTCATGAAATAGGATAGGAAGTAGTTCTTCTCTAAGTCCAATCACATGCATTTGATGAAAATAGATTTTCTTTGGTCCAGAAGGACTTCTTGATTCATAGCAGCCTCAAAATAATTCTTAACAACCAAAAAGAAAGAGTGCTTACAAAAACCATCGACCTTTCACTAATTGGTCGATGTCTTTATTTATAATATAAAGTTTAACTGAAATTAACGACTAAGTTTAGTTTAAGAAAAACAAAAATCACCACGTGGCGTCATCTTCTAACAGTTTCTTTAACATTCAAATCGAGATATCTCTTGAAAAGGGTGAGTTCTCTCATATTTGGACCAACTAATAAATAGTTCATCACAAGTTTGGTCCATTGGAAATCTATGTTATTCCATCGGAGCCTCATATATCCCCCTAATGTCCACTGCATGCGCCCGCCACTTTACTAGAATGGAGTTTAACTTCTGTAGCATGGTTCAGGATCTGATTGGATGTTATACACATCATCACACTTTCCCTGGTCTTGCATCATTCATCTTTGCGAGTTCTTCGGTCCATAGAGAATCTTGTTTGGCATGCGACTCAACTATGTTGCTCAGGTCGATGGAGTTGTCGGGGGTACCAAACTTGGGGAGCCTAATATATTTCATTAATTTATTAATTGTATCCCATTGTTTCTTGCATCTGATCCACTGCTCTTGGATTTATCGGTGTGGGTCTCAAGACATCTTAACCCAGTACTTGGCTAACCTCTTCATGCGATTAAAAATACTTTTTCCCACCAACTGAATGCCATGTTATTCCTTGTCTCAGCTCTGCTAGAATGCCTCAATGTACTCGAGTCTTTCTACCGCTTTTTGTTCCCTTTCATACCATCGATCCATATCCTTGCATGTCACGAGTGACATGAGAGTGTTTTCCTAGAACTCAACTATTTTTGTAGGTAACATGTGTCCTTCTTTCTTGAATTCATTGTAGACTTCTTCGAACTCATTTTTCAGGTACATAATAGTTTGTGTGGCGCCTTTATAGTATTTGTCCAGATGACACAAGTGTTCAAGCTCCTTTAGGGTGGAAGTTGGTTCATTTTCTTCTGTCTTAGCTTTCCAGGGTGGCATTTGAGAGTGCCTTTCCCACCCCGAGAATTTCATATGTCTCGGTGTCTACTGTGTTCATCAAGTTCTCCTCTGTAGTAAACAATATGGAGTGATCCAATGTGATCCTTCTTTTCTTTGGAATCCTTTGAACAATGAACTTTCTATTTTGATCGTAAGAGATCACATAGATATTTGTTACCTCGTCTACTGGCTCTGGTATCTGTTGATCACCCCATGTGAGCATGTTTCCCAGGATTTCGGTTGTGTATACTTGTTCAAGAATGGGCTCTCGAAATTTCTCACTGTGCCTCATACGCATAGCCTCTAATTGTATCTCATTATGGATTTGAGTATTGGGAAGAAAAAAGATGTCATGTATATACTCGTTACTTACTTTCTCATTGACCACAGAACCATTGATTTCCTTTTGCGGGGATTCTTTCTTTGGCTCCTCCAGTTTCAGCTTGTCCTTCATATCTGCTTTGGTCTCTGATGTATTGTATCCCTTTGTTTCAAGGCAACTTTCATCTTCTGTTTCCTTTTACAGGACCTCTTTTGTTTGAATTTTGGGCTCTGGGGAAGAAATATTCTCACAAATGTTTTCCTCTTCGACACGCACAGGGGTGTCGTGAGATGCCTCCGGGATCTCATCATCACTATATATATTTATAAACTTTCTCAAAGTATTAGGCACGCATGTTCCTACTGACACCCTGATTGTCTCTAGTCAAGTCATCCCGCCTGTCGGTGGTGTTGCCGATGATGCGGTAGATTATGGGCCATCCAACCCATTGATGTTACCAAGGTTTTTGAAATTGGGGTTGCCTGGATCCATCGAACCTCATTATTGGATATTAGTTGGAAGCCTAGGTGTTATGATGAGGTCCATATTATCCTGCATCTGCTTCACTAGCAACTGGGCCTACTACCACATAAGTGCCCCCATCCCCTATTCAACTTGAACCTCGAGGGAATCCCTAATTTGTACTGGGTATTCATGATAAACTTTTTTCACTTCAATGGCTTCTTGGGGGTCACCCACCACTTCGCCTGGTTCTGATGCTATTGTCCCTTCTTGGGTACTGAGAATTTCTTGAGTTGTTTGCTCCAGGGACGTCACTTTCTCCTCCCAACTCATGGCCTTGAACCAGGTTGTTCCAGGATCATCCATCCTTGCTTCCACCTCATTTCAGTTTTGAGTGTTTTCAATGAATATTTCATCTTCAAACTGGTCATGGGCATACAACCAACATGATGATACCTGTGATGCATGTTTTAAGACTAGACCTTTGCGATCGTTCTTGTGAAAACATCCAGTTTGGAATCATAATTCCAATTGACTTATCCCTTCTTGCTTAGCATGTGCAGTGTCTTTAACCATGTAGAAGCCAATATGAAACCCATAAGGTATGAATGCTTGTTTCTTGTCCTTTACTAAAGTAGCGTCATAACCTTTCAGATTGATTTGATAGAAAATTTCCCCTAACACTAGTCAATCGGGGACATATATGGGTAACAAATGGGGTGCCCTGTGGCACCGAAAACCCTGATGTAGGTCTTGCACTCATCTATATACCAGTGACCTAATTTTGATATAACCTCTTTTTCTTCATCTGACAGCCTTGGACACTCTTTATTGAACAACAAATAATAAATGCATGCAATAAACTGGTCACAGATAAGAGAATATAATTTTTTGTACCTATTTTCTCATAAGATGCTAAAGTATACATGGACTGGGAGCTCAGAGGACTTCCAGTATAGGTTCATTCCAGAGAAAATGTTCCTGATGCAAATGACGTCCAACAGATACTATGCCATGTATAAGGAGAGAGTTTATCCCTCTTTTGACGCTTGGGATTTTCATATGCAAGTGCTCAGCTGTTTGGAGATGATGGAACCCCAATTGAAGCTTGTGCCTGAAATGGCTACCGTATAAGCTACAAGCATATAAGTCTTTGAAAACAGGGAGCAATCTTTCTGCCCATGCAACCTACAGAGAAGTTCCATAAGGGATATGTGTGGTTCCTTTAGTTTGGTTGTCGGATACCAGTGAGAAGTATGGTTCATGAATTTTTTGTCTTCCCTCCACCATGATGCCATGATTATGATGGTGTCATGTGCTACATAGAAGTTTACAACAAAATCAGTATTCATCTTTTCTTCCGGCTCCCTGCTCTTGTAGTAACTATGAACCTCTGATGGGAAGAAAAACCCAACACACTCGTCGTTATCGTCATTAATCAAATATTTGTGTGCATCGGTGTGGTCAATGAGACACTTTAAGAGATCAATGCAAGGAAACACTAGAGTTTGGCTTACCACCATGTGCATATATTCCCTACAGATATCTGGGAGGACATCATCATCGAGTCTGCTTATATCAGGATCGTTGTGTGGGGTATAATCGAGGGGTTCTTACTTCTTGATTTTATTAAATAATTCTTCCCAGCGAGGTAATGTTGTTTTAGTATGAATGTTCTCCTTTGTGTCTCCGAAATCCGGGGGCTGGACAAAGAACTTCTTGGTGGCCGTCTTAATGATGGGCACCGATTTTGGAGTGAACTATAATTGCCTTGCAACTTCTGGGGAGGATCCCTCTCTCGCTTTTGGTTTTTGCAACTTTGGCGCTCTTGGGGATTTCCTAGTGGTGGGTTTCTTTGGGGGCATTGTTCCTGCAATTAAAATGGTATTTTAAACATGCGTACGGAGTAGCATTGGGTGGAAATATATTGAATGAAGAAGAAAAAAAACCATAATCTGATACACACATGTAATGCTTTCTAATATTGTTGTTTAATCTTTTCTCTTCTGTGTGTTCTGAACTCCTTGCCACAAAAAATAGGATCATACACAATGACTTAAAAGAATATAATGAGACATATCCTATCAGTCATATCAATCACTGAATACGAGTAATGAATGTAATTCAAAACAAACTGCCATCAAATCTCTGCAAATAAATTCTAATTGGTTGACAGCAGAGGCATCAAGGTAGATGCATTGTATCGATAGGATTAAATGGTCCCTTTTTATTTGAGCACGAAATGGAAACTAATGCGTGATCCATGAATTAAATAACATTTTAAATGTGTCGTACCTAACATATCTAAGGGATAAAACGTCTCATGATGTCGCATCTCTCTAGTGTACATATCGGGTATCAACTACTATGCTTGTGTATATTTCCATTGATATACTCTCGGTAAACACTTCCGACGCTGATGTTATTGGGGATCGACGATCATGGAAGGTTTAGGTGCATATCTTCTTGGCGGGTTATCATATTCGTAATTTCCCAAAGCCAAAAATGTTTCAGGGGTCACCGATTGGCGATATTATTCCTTTACTCGTGCGATGCTTACTCTTTCATTTCTCTTCTGAAGATGAACGGATCGGTCTTTAGTGATATCTTTAGTGGAGTTTATTCCTGGAGATGAGAGACCTCCTTCTATCAATGCCAGCGAAATTTGGTGCTAGGCTATTTTGAACTTCTCAAGTGATTTTCATCACTTTCAATCTTTCCCGATGCCAAATTTTCTACGAGTGTTGGGGGAAACTTTAGACTGTCGATTTATTAAGTAGTTGTTAAGTTTCTTTTAAAGTTAATATGATTATTTATACATTCAAGCATACTTTAAACTATTCAAACACAAATACATAAAATATAAGCACATGCAATAGTTTCATACTGAAGTGGAAACAAACAGTGCAAAGGATCAAGTGGTACCCAAAAAGTAGAAATGGACATAGAATTTTTAGGTTGTGTTGAGTACTCAAAACAATGTCATACCCTTTATTGCTTTGGTTATTATCTCATAACCAACAAATACATAATATTCTATTACATAACATCTATCCATTCAAAATCTAAGCATATTTTATAATTATTACAGGCCTCCAGACTTTACCACACCTAGTGGTATTTTATTTCCATTAATGCATTCAAATTATGCAACAATGTAATTTTATATAATAAACTCTAGCTAGGTAAATTATTACCTAAATTTCCCTTCAACAATTATGCAATATAAATAAATAAAATTCATGCATAGCTGCCATTAAATAAATTTAATGCTACATGGTGTTAGAACTCTGTAAATTTTGTCTGGCTGATAGAGAAACAACATAGGTAACTATTTCAACCTACTTTAGAGTTGGGCGCTAACCTGCTCAGCTTAGAGAGGACTCTCTTGTGTCACTTGATATTTCTTGGGTAATCAGTGGCTAGATTTAGTTTTTTTTTTTTTTTTTTTTATAAATTCACTGGCTAGGAAGGAGAAGGACAGTCATGGCTATGGAGTCAAAATTATGAAAGTGAATGAAAACAATGAATGACCGAATGAAATCTCTAGAGGATAAAGTCTATATGAGGCAATGAATTTGAGTAGTAAATTGTATTTAAGCAAGGTGTAGGAGGAAAGAAAGAACACATAACTCTATCAAAGCATTGCTGAAATGAATTTTGAATTAGTTAAGAAGAAATATACATAGTTTAAATTGCTTAAGCCGAGAGCATCATAAGACAAATTGTAATCCTTTTAACTCTCCAATTTAAATAGAGGAAAATATTAATGGAATTGAATAATCACAAGAAATACATACAACGAAAGAAGACAACACTCATATCAACACCATTATAATATTTTCATAGAGAATTCAGAAAAAGCTTCCGCAGATATATTCAATCAAGCTTCAGAAAGTTACAAAAGTCCTCCTGCTACGAGGGAAGACCCCTCTCAAGTCAATCCTCCTTTTCATTTATCTTTTAATAGTATATATAGATAAATTACATACTGGGTTCAAAACGAATCATATTCCCCATAATACCAAAAATAGACATCAGTTACAAAGAAGGAGTAACGTACAACATTGTACTCCTATTTGCTAGGGGATGTTATAACCAAAACTAACATATTTGATATTTTTGCTTTGAATGCCACATGTCTATATCATTAAAAAAATTTCTGAAACATACTTAATTTAGATTGAAATTTATTTGAGATTAGCAATTTCTTCTTTCAAAGTGTTAAGCCAAGCAGGTTGCTTTTCTCCAATGCTTGTAACCACTTTAGCTTTAACCTCCGTCTTTTGTCTCTTTCTCCTTTTCCTCTTGAAATATTGCGTGTGATGCTCATATGTGTATCCATTGATGATTAAATCCTTCATGATGGGATTTAATATGACCTCTTTATTTGTTCTTGGCTCCTCCGCAAGCTTCGTGTGACATTTTGATGCTAGTATTCATGCGAAAAGATTTTCTTTCTTCTTGACTAATACATTTGTCATATTATTTGAATATCCCAATACAATGGAGTCCCCTTGGTATGTCTTATTCATTCTCTCTAGTTTTCTAGAAATCATGAACTTATCTCCCTTAGCTGTACAAGAATTAGAAAGATGATTCGGTTTGTGAGGACCCTGTTTAGGAATGAAACGTTAATCACCCAAAACAAAGTAATGTCATCCATGTTTTGAATGACAGTCATTATTGAGTTCCAATCATAGGTTACTGAAGAAAGTACTAGCAGGGACTATGGCTTATCAGGCTCGGCTTATCAATTTCAAATGATGAGCCTTCAAATCAGTTTTATGGCAGTGCTTAGTCAACTCCACATGGATGAAAAGTACCTGAACAATTGTCCTGATGTAATTTGACGGGCCATCAAATTTCCCTTTGCACATGTGATCCTTG
>SNQJ01S0195766.1:0-17482 GCA_010110895.2 Picea sitchensis
TTATTCTCGAGGCATCTTATCCTTCATTAGCTTGTCACATCTTAGAAAATATTCTTCAAGGCGCTATATCACATCTACAAAAAGTTCTCATTGCACTTCAAAGTTTCTTTTCCATGCAATGTGTCATACCTTGGAAAAAAAAATTCAATGCAACATGGATCCCATGATGTTTATCACAACTTTAAAAACTTCATTTTTCAAACCAAAGTCTTTTATCTATGCGCCATATCACAGATGGAAAAATCTTCCCCCATGCGACAAGAAAACTTTGCATTATGTGACATATCATACAAAGTTTATCTTCATGTGATAAATTACATTGCAAGGAATTTTTCTTCATCATGACAACCCTTTTTCCTTTCCTTCTTTCTTCTATTTCCCTCGACTTATCACATCCCTGAAACATTTTTGGCTTTGTGACATATCACATAAATATTTTCTTCATGTGATATGACACATCACATTTTATTTTATTTTATTCCATGTCTTCTTTCCTTCTTCTTCTCGTTGTTGTTCTTGCCTTCTTCTTCATCATCATATTTTCTTTCCTTTGTCACAGCTTGGAAACTTTTTCAACGAAGTGACATATCATGTAGAAATATTTTTTTGGCGCAATATGTCATCCCCTAAAAATATTTCTCCACATGATAATTTTCTTGTCGCAACTTAAAAGGAGTTCTTACCTGCGACACGTGGTTTCTTCTCCACCTCCTTTGTTATCACATCAACAGAATCTTCTTCCTTTTCAATGTATCACACGAATATTATCTTCTTGAGATTCATCATGTCGCACTAAAATTTCCTTTCCCACGACAAGGTTTTCTCCCCCTTACCACATTATGGGAAGATTTATCTTCTTCCAGCATATCGCATGAAGGTAAACTTAATGCAATCAGACAAAATCTTTGAAATTTTCTAAGTCCAAACTTTTTCCAAGATTCCCTGTATTGCACAAAAACTTTCTTCATGCAATACGAGTTGTATCACATGAATATCATTTTCATGCAATGCACCTTGTATTGCATGAAAATAATTTTCATGTGATACACAAGACTTAGTCAAGTATTTTTCTTTAGAATAATTCAAAATTTTCGTAAGGATAAAAAACACTTCTAAAGGCTCTCCTTAACTTCACCTAAAAACAAAAAGGGATCTTAAGGCATAAAAATTCGATGATCTACAAGCCTCTTTCAACTTAGTAAACATTGTCTTCTATGAGGGAAAAGGCATGGCCCTCTAGATCTGTTAAATTTATTGTTGTTATTAATTTCTTTTCAATTTACTAGAGCATAACAACATAAGTAGGATCACTGAAAGAAACACAATCACAAGGTACACGAAATTTTGTCCTAGGAAATCCTCACAAAGGAGAAAACCCAACAAAAACTTCCTCAATAATAGATTGTCAATACAATGCCAAGACTAAAGACAAAAACCACCAAGAAAATACTAGGACTGAGCATGCACCTCTCTTCTCCTTCTTGCAATTGCATCTTCCTTCAAAATATGTGCACTAGAAGTGTGAGTGAGTGAGTGAATGAATGAGGTGCCATCCTCACTTATTTATACTAGATAAAGAGGTGCTAGGGTTATGTCTCTTCACCAAGCAGGGCCGACTTATTCCAATAGTGGTTAAAACCACTTTAATAAACCCTAGGGGACGACTTCTCAAATACCACCATATGAATATATTTTGACCAATCCACAAGAAGGGATTTGGTCTTATACAAGACCCGACATGATCAATCCACAAAGGGGGATTTGATCTATATAATAATAACTTAATTAAAATTAGAATATTCTTTGCAGTTGCAATATTTCAACAAGATCTACAACTACGCGCGTGCACACACACACACTTACTTTTACAATCAGTAAAAGCACCACCACCCTACTCATTCAAACTATAAAGAATACATGGAAATCAACCTCATAGATGCATATATGAAATTCAACAATCAAAGGGTCATATGGAAAGCATACAACCTTCATAAAATATACTATGATGAGAAGATTGCTTATGATATTTTCTCACACGGACCTTTCCAAGATAAAACCAAAGTCTTCCTCAATTCATTCCATGCAGTAATAGATTTAAATCTTGTGATTCCTTTATGAACATAATGTAGAGGCAATTCATCAATGCAACTATGGAAACTTTTCCACATATTAGAAGGCATGAGGCTAAGTAGGAAAAAATGATGCTAAGGCTATACGCCATCAATTCTTTAATTGATTCTCAGTTGAGCCTCTAACTTTCATATAACCCCAGGCCTCCAAACAAGGAACTAATATAATACCACACAAACCACAAATTCATTGCACTAGATTCAAAACATATGCTAGGAAAAATAAAGCCACTTAAGGGTTGTAAATTAAAGTCCTTAAGAATGTATGCATCTAGAAAATAATCTAGTCCGGATTCTAAGCATAACATATTTACCAAATGCATGCAAAAATATTTTTCGTGAGGTAGAGCCTATGAAAAACACACATATAATTTCCTTTCATTGTATCTTAGTACAACCACTTACATTTCATGACCAACTGCAAGTATAAATCATAAGACAAATGAAATAGGTTGCATGCAAATTTGTGAGCAAAGTAAGAACACTAATTTGAAATTGAAGTTGCCTAGTAAATTGACTAAGGATGAGTAATATCCCACCCAACTATAGGCTCAGCTTCACATTCCTTTCCATAATTGGGCACCCCCTAGCCAGACCATGATACCACCTAGAAAAATTTTGGGAAAATCTCACAACTAGTAAGGGTAATTGGGAAACCTCTCCAAAAGTAAATTCACAAGGAAGCTCCTAGTTGGTTCTCAAGGCCCTCATATCTCTATACCCCTCTCCTACTAGCTCGGGACAATATAAAATGAGATTCCCCTTCACTACTCCATAGTCCCTCAGGGAACTCCTCCTTACATTTTATGTTGTGCATCTAGTGAGGTTGGAGTTTGTTTCCCTACTTCCTAGTAACCCAAAAAATCATTTTTTTTCCTCTACAAAAACACTCAACTTGAACCCATTTCTCTCTATCCAAATATTTGTTTTGTAAGTGAGAGATCACTCAATTGATAAGTGTCCATAGCAATGAAAATGGCCACATCTAAAGGGTATTCCTTCATAATATGTTTTCAAAAAACATTGGTTCAATCCACTCCTTATATCCATTACTTCAACCAATCTTTTTCTTATGTTCAATCTGACAAGGATATGAACAATACCCAGGAAACCAGTGTCTCAAAAGGAAAGGTCTACATCATAAAAGGTACGAACTATGTTCTCAATTTCCTTATTAGTCTTATGCTTGCAATAATTGACTATTGATTTCCTTAATAATTTGACTATTGCATGCATATATTGGATGAATGCATATATTACACTATTATTTCCTATCCTTCCAATAAAAAAATCACATTAGTAACATGGTTGGGGAAATGAGAGGGGGGATGTTGTTGAGAAAAGTGAGCACCCCTCCTCAACTGCTGTATTTTCTAGTGGATAATCCCCCAGGATATTTGTATTATCAATTACTCACCAATACCACACCTCTTATCTGAGTCATTAACACCTCTTAACTTCCTCTAAGCTTCAACTAACACATATTAGTTTCGATAACACCTCTTAGCTTTGTGGCATACCAAATAAAGAATCTATCCATGAGATCAATTGTACACCAAAGAAATGATCTATCAATCCATTATTAGAAGTACACCTTTTATCTTCAATAACTTGATAAGCTTAGACAACTTAACTATGGTTTGATTCATCGGCCTGGTACATGGGTTGTTCTCTTGGTATGTGGGCCTAGTATGCGGGTTTGGTATGTGGGACTAGTATAGCATGGTGTTTCCATGATACATGAACCTGGACTTCATAGAACACCTCATGGTTAAATAACCAATCTTCCTATTGTTTTTTAGCTTCATAGAACACCAACTAGAGTAAGTAATGGGGTGAACATGTGAGTGAGAAACTGTTGAAATTGGAATTTTCACGTGTTTTATTGCAACTTTACTCCCTTTTAGGTGTATTGATCCATCTCCTATTTATCTCTATTATTTTTAAGTACACACTATAAGTTGCTAAGAGTAATTTACCACTCCAATAATATTTCATCATGATAGAATTATAGAGAGAAGAGTAAGTATTTCCTCAAGCTCTCACTATCGATGGAACAAAGCCAAGAAGAGACAGTAGAAAGTTAATAATTCAATAGAAGCCAGTAGAAGAACAAGTATAAAGCCTATATAAGAGACAATGTAAATCCAATAGAAAGTAGCAAGAAAGTAGCAAGCCAGTGAAAAGTTTGTGCCAAGTACCCTAATGAGAGGGAAAGTATACATAGATCTACTTGTGTTTTCCTCCCAATCAAAATATCCTTAAGGTAATGTATGAAGACCCTAGTAGAATAGACCTTTGTTTATGAGGGGAATGGAAGATTTGTTTCAAGGTCCTAGCCCTTGATGGATTTCTTCCCCTTAGAGATAGAAGGGAATAGAAGAGTAATTATTTTTAACGCTGTTGTCAAGAATTACTACTCAAATTCCCTCCTTATCCTTATTGAAATTCCCTCATCTAGGCATGGACTTAAAAAAAATACTTACTAATTGATTATCTAGCTCCTCTTAAAATACCATAGTATTTCCTTTCTTTCCCCTCACTCCGTTTAGGAAAGGGAGAACCTATAGCTATCATTGGAATACATAGTTGACTTGCATTACCCCAAAATAGATCCACTAATTAATAGACCTACTAGAGTCTTTCCTATATTTCAAAAGTTTCTTGTTAGTGATTACTGAGGGAGGGACTTCCATTGAGCATAGCGAACCGCCCTACTTATTAGATTCCTATCAATATTGGGTTTTTTTCAAAAGAATAAAAATGTTTTCAATGGAATTTTAATGTGCTTTCTTACCACTCTAGCCCCTTGAATGTGTGTTTATCCATAAAGGTCATAATTCATCGTTTTCTTCCTAGGGACATGGAATTATCTCCTTCTATTAACTTTAGCTAGCATTAGCGAGCTTTAATGAGAAGATAAGATCTCTCCTAGATAGGATTTCTACAAGATAGGTTCTTTGTTAGATCCTTCCTCAATATTGATAGTCATCAATACATTCTTCATCAAAGTATTATGATAGTCATCGATAAATGTTTCATCAAAGTACTATGATAGTCATTGATAAATGTTTCATCAAAGTATTATGATAGTCATTGATAAATTCTTAATAACAATATTATTTTGGTTGGATAGCCGATAGATAGTTGGTTGGATAGCCAATATATAGTTGGTTGGATAGTTGATAGACAGTTGGTTGGATAGAAAGAGAGTAGCCCTCCTCCTAACAAAGAGAATGCCTTCTTGGCCATCTTCCTACCAAAGAGAATGTCTTCTTAGATTTCCTCATTGATCCTTTCCTTCCAATATCCAAATATATGGCCTCCCACAAGTTGGTATGGCTGGTCCAATCCCAAGATACAACCTTCCATTAGTCAAGATGATTAGTCAAGATGGCCTTCCAAGAGATGGCCTACCAATAGACTGGTTTTGTGTCTTTCCTGGTCCTGGTTCCTGGTCAGGCCAACTCTTCTTCCTTGTCCCAGTCCCTGATTCATGACAAGAGAGAAACACAAGTGATTAGGTTAGGCAAGAGAGAAAGGAAATAATTAGAATTCTTATGGAGGGCCTTCACTATTATGGATCCAATGAATCATATATAATGGATCCAGTCCCACCCTCCTTGACTGCTTATGTCCTTTGTTTTCTCTCTTTTTTGGGTCCCACTCAAATAGGTATTCCTTTCCTTTATTCCACCACGGGAATGTTTCACTATCCTTTTAAGGCAAGTCTGAAGTCTAACTCTCCTTCCTAACCTAGTTATAGTTCGAAAGGTTTGATGTGGTGTGTTTATGCCTACACGGTGTGGTTTTACCTAACCTCAGTGTGGTTGGTAGGTCTTAATTCAATGTGTTCTTTCCTCCATAGTATGTATATTGATTGGTATAGTGTTTCTAACTACCCAATGACCAATGCTCTCTCAGGCATAAGCCTTTATATTATATATTTTTGTGCCCGAGGGAGGGAAGGTACATGCAAAAGGCATAAGACCATTAGTCTTCTTGTAATCTTGGCTTGGTGAAGTTGATGTTATCTACTTTTTCTCCAACTAGGTGTCTTCATTATTTCACCATTCCATCCTTTTATCACCAGGAGTCATGCCTACCATTCTAGTTTTGATCTCAGTTTAGCATCAAGGCTCCTTAATGGTATTGATGGTCTATGCTCCATGTGGCACAACTCCCATCTATTTTGTTTGTTGAATCAATGCCACTCTATCCTTACCCATTGCCAAAATGTTTTGATCTCAAAATTCAAAATAAGGGGCCCAACATCCACAATTTCCCCACAATCATTGTTCCAAACCATTGACTATCACCCACTAGTATGAATGGTGGCCTGAAAAGGAGATGATAGATATGACCCTCTTATGCCCACCTTCTACAACTAGGGAACTCCACATCCTAACAAATGTAGAATTAAAACATGGGAAAGGCATATTGGATGATGGATGAGGGAGAGTGATAAGAGCTCCTAAATTATGCAACTAGCAAGCCACATAATGCATTTTTAAATTAATGGTCAAGAAAACATGCAATTGGGCAAGTACCAAAAACAAGGTGCTATTATCCATTACAACAACGAGAGTCCACAAGTTGTAAGTGAATACTTTAAACATAGATTGGTACATATCAAAAACACTAATGAAAGGAGCAACTAGGGAAATTGACAAAAGGGATAGCAAAAAAGGCCACAAATCAATTTGCATTCAATACACACCAACCCTCTAAGACATGGCCATCCCATTGTGCCATCATGTGAATATTATTTATTCCAAATATTTCTAAAATATCATTCCATTGAGTTCTTATTGAAATACCATTTATTTTTATATCTGTGTGTTATCTCTCAAACTCTACCACAGGAGGAAAATTCCTAACCTTGATAGAAGAACCTAGAGCCACTATAGGCAAGCCACCCACTACCACATCAGTGGCCTTGCCCCACACTTTATACTAACGGAGAAACTACCTGTAATACCCTTGTTTCCCCCAGCTTGTAATTAATCATTAATTAGGATTACCATGCTATGGCATGTGAACAATGTAAATGTATTTTTTTTAGATTGCCAATGACTGAATGTGGGGGGTGAAGACTTGAGGTACTGACCATGATATCACTAGGGGAAAGAATGGGAAAACTATACGAGAGGGTTCATTATGTCAAATGACCCAAAATTTCCCCTTATTGGGAATAATAAACCCCCTCTGGATCCCAAGGAGAGGAATCAATTAATGAAGGAAGGACTGGTGATTGAATAATAAACCACTCCCATGAATGGAAGAATGTCAGCCTGAAGTGTCGTAGGGTCTAGAAGACCACGCTGACCCGAGTTCCTTCTGACCGAAGGAACAAGATAGGTCGAGAACCATCCTGGGAAAAGATATACAGAAAATAGAGAGAAGGAGAAGACACATGAAAGAGGAAGAGCGTGTAAGGCCCTACAGAGAGAAGGAGAGACATCAAACAAGAGAAGATGCATAGATGGGAACGCGTGACCCACATGTGCAAAATAAAAGTGAAAGGTCACGAGTATGATGTTGAGGAAGCATCTAATAAATCTCATAGGTTTGTTGTAAAAAAGAGAGGATCTATGAGAAACAACATAAATTTCCCTAGTGATATCATGGCTTGGCACGAGGGTGGCGAGAGTGATAAGAGTGAATTCGTCTGAGCCTATGGTTGGGCGGAAAGACGAACACCCACAGTATTCTAGTTGGTTGTAGCTTGTAATAGATAAGTACTTCTTATTCCATGAGTGCTTAACTTGGAATGTATGATTTGAATGTTTGTGTCTGTGACTAAGATTTGTAGTGTTTGATTCATAAGGAAAATGCTTAATGTTCTTCTGTAAACTGTTTCCTTTGAATGGTTATAAGATTATCAATGTGGCCTCTGGGCTGGTTGGGAAATCCTCAAGGTATTCTTCCCAGGGATCAACTTCACAGTACTAGATTCGGGCCATACTCTACGGGACTGCTACAGTTCTGTTGATCCTTCAAAAGTGTCTTTCCCCGTGTTAGAACCTAAGTTCTGTGAGTGGAGGGTGCTTCCTTAAAACCAATAGCCTAAGAGACCATAGGCTCGTTCCCATGGCCTTAATCAAATATCAGATAAAAGTTGAGTGTATCCCTAAACCCCAATATGGTTCCATATTGTTATCACTGAAATTTCGTCCGCACATGGCGACAAGAACTCAGCATCGTCAAACAGGAATGAAGTCATTCATGGCACTGAATTAATTTCACAGCATTGCAAAAAGGTCAAAAACTATACAAAGTAACCAAAAATTGAAGGGCGCTTTACAGAAGTTGGGTGCGCGCGCATATGCGCGGAACAAGAATGTACAATGCGCGCACGCGCGCACGATGCGCGGCTGTTGGCGCAAAAACCCGCGCACCTGCTAAACGGCGCATTTATGGAATTGGTCTGCCTCTCAACCACTTATGGATCAACTCCCAAGCCGATTTGACTCCCAAATCTGAGATGAATCCGCATGGTAGGCTGGTCAAAGACCTAATTAAGTCCTAAAGAGCCCATTTTCACACCTCAAAGGAGTTACATAATCACCCAATGCAATGCTATAAAAATCCATGAAGAAACATCATTTTCTTAAGGAATTTCATGTAATGTTATGCTCCTTAGATTGTTTTAAGGACTCACTCCTTGACAATAACACATTAGCACCATTTCATTGAGCTATCCACCTCTCCATTGAGTGGATGTGCTTGGAGTTATTTCACCATCATTTTCATTTTCTTATTGTAAGGAGAGCAAGTTTGTGAGGACACAAGAGCCTTCCTTTGGAGGAAGAAGGGACTCATAGTCCCCTTTCTTCATTGTTCTTTGATTTCATCAATTGATCAGCCTAAAAACATTGGTGATATTGGTCTTTTTGTGTTTGTTATTTCTTTATCCATATGCTCATAGTTTTAGTTTGTTTTAATTTAATTCTTGCTTATAGTTTTGTTTTATTTTCTCTAACCCTTTCCTCTACAGCTGTCATGCTCAGCAAGACCCAACTGGGCATGTAAGCACCTCATATTTGCTCACAAGGTGACGAATAGGGTGCAAACACATATGACCCAGGGTTAGAAACCCCTCGCTAAGCCCAAAAGGAGTGAAGTTGTTCTGACTTCGAAACTCCGGGAATTCGAAGCTCTAGGACATATGACTTCACAACCCTAGAAAATAGTTGAAGGTAGGAGTCACAAATTGATGAGAGTCATGGATATGGGAACCCATTGGGGATCTCCCTCTCAGTTGTTAGATTGAACCTAGTGAGGACGGTAGCACTAAGTACTTCGATGAAGTTCCACTTTGGGAGAATAGGAGTGGTCTAACGTCGAAACTCCCGAATGTCAGAGTCACAAAGTAATCTGGACCGTTGAGGAACGTGTGTCCATAGATCAAAAACTATATGGAGGTTGGGCTATTCGATGGTATCAAAGTGTAAACACAAGAACGCATGAGTTTCCCTGAAGCTCTGCAAGCCAGAGTAAATCTTGACCATGAACATTAGGTGCATGTGGTGATAGATCATGTATGGTTCGGAGTTCGGAGCTCTAAGAGGAAGCTGAAAGTTACACGTCGAACACATGAATTCTGAATCTATGAAGTGAAGTGGACCATCGATCCTCGGATCCTTCGAGATCCTTATCAACTGTCAATCTAAGGACTCAGTTGAGAACCCCTCTTAATTGCCCAACCAACTAGGACACGTCGTGGAGCGACACATAGTGATCCGCATTTAGGAACAGAATGAACTGATAAACATATTGAATACAATAAACACAAAGATATGAAGAATAACACAGATATCCAGTGAACAATATCTTCTATTGAATAATGAAATAGGATGAAACTGTAAAACTACAGAACTGAAACACTTGTTTGAATGGTGGTAGCTATCTCTGAGAAGAGATGTGGTTGCTACGTGCATTCGTTTGAGCAGAAAATTACAATGAGGCTCCAGAGGCATTTTTTATATTACTCATGAATTCCAAAACCCTAGACATCCAAAAACCTAACCCTAGAAGGTGAAACGCTAAAATTCATGTGGGCCCCTATGGGTAAGTTGGTACCTCTACTTCTCGGGGTCGTAACTTTTTCATACGACCTCTGTTTTAGGCGCATGATAGCCCATTGGAAAGGTCTTTCAGAGAAATACACATTCTGTCATCAAACTTTGACTTAGTCTATAATTTGATTGTGGCGAACCAAAAAAACAATGTTTAGGGCTCCAAAATGACCTTGGAAGTACAACAAGATGTGCTAACATGAAAACATACAAAATAATCCAGTTGGATTAGGTGAGAGGCCACCAGTATCCACTTGGAGGATGTGTGGGGCTTCAGACAGCCCCAGAAGTGTAGAACCCATAATTACAAAGAAGTACAAAAGAACGTGTTGAACAAAAATGGACAAGAGGAGCCAGTCGGAATAGGTGGGTGGCCACCAATATCCACCTGGATCAATCCTCCCCCCTTAGGAAGAAATGGTCTCCATTGCGTTGAGTTCCCCCATCAGGTGAGGAAAATTTTGTTGGATTTGGCCCTGAGTGAGCCACTTGCCTTAGTGTAAGAGTTTCCCTACCTTGACAACCTGATAAATTTGGATCCTCTGTTGGAGAGTGCCCTTGACCTGTGTGTCCACTATTTGATCAATGGATGCTTGTTCCATGCAGTCAGGGTTGAGTTCTATTGGTGTCAGTTGTTATGCGATCTCTGAGGTATCCAATAATGGTGGAAAATATGGTCAAAGGAGGTCCACATTTAACATTGGATGTAGGCCAAGGAAGGGTGGAGTGTTGAGCTCAAAAGCATTGCTACCTACAACCTTGGTGATAATGTAAGGCCCATGGTGAAGTGGGTGAAGCTTTCGATGGGGCCCCATGAGACGCTCCTTCTGCAAATGTAACCAAACTTTGTCGCCAACCTAGAAATGGTGTGGTACCATGTGTTGATCATGGTGATGCTTGTACTTAGCATTTGATTTCTATGAAATCTCCTAGACCTGTTGGCAGATGTGCTAAATCCCCTCAATGAATCTGGTGGCTTTGTCGATCGCAGAATGATCATGGGAAGATTTTTTTCTATGCGGTGGCAAGAGGAATTACAACATCAATGGATCCCAAGGGTTGGAATCCCATACCCACCTGAAATAGGCTATGGTCGGTGGAGCTATGGAGAGCCATGTTGTAACTGTGTTGAACATAGGGGAGACTCTCGTCCCATGCACGTTGATGCTTATAATTGTACATGCGCAGGATGGGCATAATCATTCGATTGATGACCTTTGTTTGGATGTCGTTTTGGGGGTGGAAAACAATGGATTTTGTGAGCTTGGTGTCCAATAGTGACCAGACACTCGACCAAAATGTGTTGAGGAACCTACTATCCCAGTCGAAGATGATGGTTTGTGGTATCCCAAAGTGGATCCACACTCGTTCGAAGAATATCTTAGCAGTATCTGTCGCTGTGATATTCTTCTTGCAAGCTGTGAGGATGGCCATCTTCGAAAATCGATCAATGACCACAAAAATGCAGTCATTTCCTTGCTTGGTGGATGACAGGCCAGACATGTAATCCATTGAGATGGATTCCCAAGGCTTATCGGGAATAGGAAGAGGGGTGTATAAGCCTTGCTTCTTGATGGTTGGCTTGGAGATGGCACAGGCAATGCAAGATCTGATATACGTGTTGACATCCTGTTGAAGTTTTGTCCAATAAAAATGTTTCTAAAGAACGACCACAGTTTTCTCCACACCAAAATGTCCTGCCACCCGACTGTAGTGGGCTTACCAAATCATCTTTTGCACGCTCGCTTGTAGGAACACAAAGATGGCCCAGGTGGCATAAGAGTATGTCTTGAATGTGAAAATCGGTGATAGACGCGCATGTACCCAAGAGTTGATAGGTGGTGGTGAAGTCTGGATATTGCTGATAAAGTTGGGGCCACTCATATGCCTCATGTCCACAAGAATGGAGCACAGTGGTGAGTGCAGCTACATGAGGCCGATTGAGGCAGTCAACGACACGATTTGAGATACCTATCTTATACTTGATGTTGAGATTGAAATGTTGTAGGTAGGTGGACCACTTCTGATGGCAGTCATTCTGCAATTTCCCCTGTGTCTGTATGAACTGCAAAGGCTTGTGATCAGTGTGTATGATCGTCTCTTTTCCCATAATGAAATGCTTCCATTGACGATAGGCTTGTACAATGGAATACATTTCCTTGTCATAGGTGGGGTATTTCCAGAAAATATCAGAGAGTGTCTCACTATGGTATGCCATCGGATGACCGTGCTAAGTGAGAACTGCGCCCACAACATAGTCACATGCATCAGTCTCAATCTCGAATGGTTGTTGGAGATCAGGTAAGGAGAGTATTCGAGCTGAGGACAAGAAATGCTTTATATCATTGAATGCTCGTTGTTTTTCCTTCCCCCACACGAACTTGGCCCTACCACCACCCCTGGTCACCTGGCTGAGGGTCCATACAATATGGGAGAATCCCAACACGAACCGTCGGTAGAAGTTGGATAGTCCCAAGAAGCTCTGAAGCTCAGTCAGTGTGGTCGAGGCTAGCCAGCCATGGATGACTTGGATCTTAGCTGGATCAACATGTACCCCATTCTCATCAACAATGTAGCATGTTCATGCCAAAAGAGAATTTTTCCAAGTTGGCATATAGCTTGTGCTTCTGCAGAGTGCTCAAAACCTGATGAATATGCCACATGTGCTCCTCCCACGTTATATTAAAGATGAGGATGTCATCCAAATATATCACCACAAAGGATTTGGTGAAGGGTCTCAATACATCATCCATCAACCTCATGAAAGCGGTTGGTGCATTTGTTAAGATAAAGGGAATGACTAGCCATTCAAAGAGACCTTCTTTAAATTTGAAGGTTGTTTTCCATACATCAGTTGGTTCGATGGGAACCTGGTGGTATCTAGACTTTAGGTCAATCTTGTTGAAGAAATTCCCCCCCTTGAGTTGGTCAAGAAGGTCATCAATCCTAAGAATGGGGTATCGGTTCCTAACTATGATTTTTTTAAGGCTCTGTAATCAATGCAGAGTCTCCACGTCCCGTCCTTCTTCTACACCAGTACAATCGGGCTTCTGCAAGGGGAGGAGTTGGGTCTGATGTGCCCCTTTTGAAGCATCTCTTGGATTTGTCACCTGATTTCATCATTTTCCATCAACGAGCGACGATAAACTGGTCCATTAGGTAGAGGTGCATTGCGGGTCAGATCAATTGGATACTTGACTTGGCAGTGTGTCGGTACCCCTGTAGGTGAGGAGAATATGTCTATGTGTTCTTCCACGATCCAATCCACTTGCTTCTTCTACAAAGAGAAGCTCTGTGTAGAGGCCACAGATGTGGCGACGACCTTATTCTTACTGTGAACATGGATCACAAAGAAGACAAACTTCCCATTCTATGAGATGACCTTACTTCATTTCTTAATAGAGATTAAAGAAATAGCAGTAGGTAGCGCTACCTCTGGTATCCTGTACAATTGTCTACCCAAAGTAATAATAACACTGCGAGGTCTAGACTCATACACAACATGATGCTTCCAAAAATATGGTTGTCCTAAAATAACATCACAAATGTCAAGGGGAGAAATATCACACAGTACCTCATCTTTGAAAGGCTTGATGTCGTAGGGTAGACGACATTGTTGGCGAACAAAAATATCTCTTCCTTGGCGAAGTCAGTCGATGGTGTAGGGTTGCAGGTGTGGTGTCGTTGGCAGGTCCAGTCACTTGATGACCTCTCCTGAAATCATGTTCTTATAAATCCCACTATCTAAAATGAAATGAAGCGAAGCCCCCTTTAACCACATCCACAAGTGAAAGAGGTGTTCTCTTTCCTCTGGTTCTTCCAGTTCACTTGGTTGGACTTTGGTGGTAGCAATAGTGGCACTGGGTTCAACATCGATAATCCGCTTCCCTCCTTCAGGATTTGATTCGGAAACAGAATCAACCTCTGACTCAGAAGCCTTCAATTCATCCATGAGTGACTTCTTGGAGCAACATTCTTCGGTGTTGTGCCAAGGGATTTTATGGTACTCACACCATTTTTTCATGTCCTTCTTCGTCTTTTTATTTCCCTTGTTGTGTTGTGGCTTGGACTGGTTGTACTGATGGAGGCCATATCGACTTGGTCCCTTGCTATGTGGGTTGGGGCTGCCTTTTCCCTACTTCGGCTATGAGGGGTTTGTAGATCCAAACTCTCTCCTTTTCTTCTTAAATTTTTGCTTGATCTTGACCGCGTATCTATAAGTTGTGCCCAATGAGGCGATGTCTAGAAACTCCATTTTTGTTTGAATGTATCTATACAAACAACCATGATATTTGAGCACCAGATGATGCTCAGAGTCTTTAATATCCAATTTGGTGCGCAGGGTATGGAAAATATTGGTGAAATCTGGTACTATCTAGTTCCTTTCTTGACATAGGGCGGTCCATCTGGTGTATTGGTCCTCGTAGCTTCCAACAGGGTAGTATTGTTCTTTAATGGCGTTCCGAAAGGAATCCCATGTAGGGGCCACCACAAAAATTGTAGATTCCTCTACGTTCCTTTGCTCAGAGTAAGTATCCCACCAATCTTTAACATGGGGAATGACCTTGAGGAGCACAAAAGTGATCTTTTCCCTATCGAAAAAATTGTGGACCGAAAAAAACCCTTCGAGCATATTCAACCATTTATCTATAACATTTGCATCTATCAATGCTTCAAATATTGGAATATCAAAATTTACTTGTACCTTAAAGCAGGTTGCATGGCTGCTTGATGAAGATGCTTCTCCTGTGGGAAGCCATTGAAGGATTTGAGCAAAGTTGTCCATCATTTCGTTAATTTGTCGAGCGAGGGCTTCCTCAAGCAATATTTTAATAGGATCTCCTTATCCATCATATTTCTTTTTGTCCCCCATGGGATGTTGTTGGTCTTGACATGACCGATATTGCAATAGCTTGATTGGTTCGAGTCCCAACTTCTTGTACCTAGATCTTGTCGGGGACATGCACGAAGAAAAATAATGAAGAGAAAACCGCTCTGATACCACTGATCCGGATTTATGAGCTGAATGAACTGATTAATAGATTGAATATAATAAACATAGAGATATGAAGAATAACATAGATATCCAGTGAACAATATCTTCTATTGAATAATGAAATAGGTTGAAACTGTAAAACTGCACAACTGAAACACTTGCTTGAATGGTGGTAGCTATCTCTAAGAAGAGATGTGGTTGCTACGCGCATCCGTCTGAGTAGAAAATTACAATGAGGCTCTAGAGGCCTTTTTGATATTACTCATGAATGCCAAAACCCTAGACATCCAAAAACCTAACCCTAGAAGGTGAAACGCCAAAATTCATGTGGGCCCTTATGGGTAAGTTGGTACCTCAACTTCCCGGGGTCATAACTTTTGCATACGACCTCCATTTTAGGCGCGTGATAGCCTCCTGGAAAGGTCTTTCAGAGAACTACACATTCTTCCATCAAACTCTAATTATGTCTACAGTTTGATTGTGGCGAGCCAAAAAAATAATGTTTAGGGCCCCAAAACGGCTCTGGAAGTACAACAAGATGTGCTTACATGAAAACATACAAAATAAGCTAGCTGGATTAGGTGAGAGGCCACCAGTATCCACCTGGAGGATGTCTGGGGCTTCAAACAAGCCTAGAAGTGTAGAACCCACAATTACAAAGAAGTACAGAAGAACGTGCTGAACAAAAACGGACAAGAGGAGCCAATTGGAATAGGTGGGTGGCCACCAATATCCACCTGGATCACGTAGCCCCCTTTTGTCCCCTGTCAAATGTCATTCATTGGACCAGGGTCATTGGATGAGAGGCTACATGGTAGGAGATCCTATAGTCTGGAGACTCAGCACTCCGGAGGAACTTAGCCAAGAGTCTTCAAAGTGTGAAGACTCCCAAAGTCACTAATGAAGGAATAAATCTTGACCGTTGACAGGTAGAGGACACGTGGCGCCAAGTCCTATAGTCTGAAGACTTAGCACTCCTGGGGATTCGAGATGTGGTGATATGATAAGCTCTAAAGCCCGGAGTAGCGAAGCAATGAGAGTCGTGGATCTATGGACCCATGTGGTTAGATATCGACTATGAGATCTGAAGGATGTTAGAAGGTTGTTGGTCTGGGGTTTATGTGGCTCACTGACGTCATCCAGGGTGACGTGGACCCGGAACCAAGGTTCCACGTGTCACCGGGATATGGAATTTTTGCAGACCCCTTATGTATATTAAAATGTGACACGTGTCACCCCTTAATGAGGGCACATGTCACCCCTGGCCCTTGCTACATGTCATCCTATGTTATGTGCCTGCCTAGCCAAAGTGGTTGGTGATGTGACTGGGACTTTGGGAATACGGGACTTCGAGACTCCGGGGACTTGGAGCGTGGTTTTGATGATAAGCTAGAAGGGTCAGAGTTACATGGCAACGTTTTGGAAGTTCAGGAATAGGAACTCCGAAAGAGTTAGGGTGTAGTGTTGTAGAGAGGCCGAAGGGCCCAAAGGCCGAAGCCACATGGCAAGATTATGGGAATTTGAGACTTCGGGAGGTTTTGTGCATAGATAGAAAAGGGAGGCTCAGTGCCGAAGCACCGAATGTCGAACTACCCTTAAGCGTACACCTGAAAGAGGAGGAAGATCCGTTGGTGGAATTAGTGGTGGATGGATCTCCACCATAGATATAGGAGCATTGGGAGCTCTGGGAGCTCTGGGACTTCGAGGAATTCTGGATAATATGTACGAGATGGACCCATGTGGATGCCACGTGGCCCTTGACTATTAACACTCGAAGAGATTTGGAAGGGCCTATCTCTCAATTCTAAGCTCGGATTCGAGCATGGTGATAGTCGCTGCAAAGCTCTTGACGAGCAGAATGTGATAGGGATCTCGGAAAGAGGATGTAACATGGTTTAGGGAAAACGAAATTTTATGCCCCATCCCTTAAAGGAGTATTTAGGGGTTGGGTGTCTTACACTACCCTAACCTAGGGGGGACTCCCTAGAAGTTAATTTAGGATATTTTTTTATAGATTAAGAGTGAGTATTTTACCTAGCTTAAAATTGACTATTAAAGTGATTGTCCCAATAACTTAGTTTTCCCTCTACATATGTGAAGTAATGCAAACAAATTTTCTTAGGTCAACCATAGATGTCACAATTGCATGATTTCCCAAGAACTTATTTCCTTCCATAATTTTAGGCAATTACACTTCAAAGGGTGTGGAGGTATGTGATGGCCAATCAATTCCCAAAACTTATATTCAGAGATCCTAAATGAGTGTCAAAAGCAAT
>SNQJ01S0195767.1:6054-22605 GCA_010110895.2 Picea sitchensis
AATCAATTACTTGATATCAACCAATGACATCAATCAAACCAAACCATTTACATCAATGACATATGATCCAACAATCTCCCAAGTAATCAAACCATTGGCATCAATGACAAACCATTGGCATCAATGACAACATGATCCAACAAGAGTGTCGTCGTTTCTAGTTTCCTATGTATCGTCCATGACTTTCCATGTAATATGGTATCTGCAAATCTGCTAGCATGCCAAGTTTTCTTGTAAATAACTAGGTAAAGAAGCTTTTGACAACAAGTTTTCTAATAGATGGTTACATCTTGAGTCAATGCATAATTTGCATAAGTGATTTTCACAATATCAATACTAGTCATCAATTTACAATACTTGTCATCCCGCAACTTTGTCCAATTTAATGTCCATGTCATCTCGTTCAAGTTTAACAAGAAAATTTGACCATGGTCCTCTCTAAATCGTTTCTTAAGCAAGATTATTACTAGAATATGTGCTGCATATGCTGTTTGCGCAAAAATGCTATTTTATTTTTCTATTTATTATGGGTTTATTTGTTTAAATGCATTTTGATAGACCTGAAAATTATCAATAGTGCATTACTGACATTCTTATTCTTTAAGGCCAAATGCATAGGCTTTATTTATTAACATTTGCTTTCCAGACCTAAGTTAGTCACAAAATATGGGAAATGATTAATAGAAATCATTGCGTATTTACTAACATCTTCTTTGCGGACTTGAGTTAGTCACAAAATATGAGGAGTGATTAATAGAAAGCATTGGAAACCTGATAAAAAACCCAAAAAATTACTTCACACAAGTTCTAATTAGCCTTTGATTTTTGGAAAACCAAACTACCATAAATCACTTGTTCATTGTGAAAAATACATGGCTATCAAAGTGCATGACTGTTATAGTTCCATAGGGTCATGCAATCACCATCCCACTGATTGCTAATTGTAGATGCATTTCAATTTCCAGATCTGGTTCAAAGTGTTGTGCAAATGCATATAGATCCTCTAGTAGAAAAGTAAAAGTTTGTCCCTATGGACAATGCTATGTGCCAATTTTCATAACAAAGTCTGTTACACTTGGCAATTCTTTTGCCTTTGTAGGCATTTTGGCATTTTAATCTTGTACACATCATCAACAATTTTTCAATGCTATGTGTTGTATCATGTGAAATGTAGTTTTGTGACTTGCATAGTTAATGTGCATATGTTCTATAAAAAAAAAATGAAAGATGTCCATATGTCAAATTAAACATAGTATAAAATATATTGTATGTGCTACACATTCACATATTTGTTATTGCAAAAAAGGAGAAGTTGGACAAACTAGGGAAGTATTAGTATTAGGGCATTGCAGACATATTCCCAACAACGGAGCCAAAGGTAAATTCCCATAAGATATTTTCTATTTTCACATTGTGATAGCATGGAAAGCTAATAACATTGGGAACTTATGCAATTTGCAAATTGATATATTCAGTTCAGGAAAAATAGGTATACCTGCAATTTGAAGCAATTATCCATGCTCAAAAGGACCAAGTAGAAATATATGTATATGAAACTGTACATTTTGTAGCTGAACAAGAAACACAGTGAAACTGATTTTCATATTTCTCATTTTCTGCAATTTCTATTCCATGATGCAGCTCTATAACTTTGAATATTGTCTCAATAGAGGACATGAACCATCACAAAACTAGAGAGGTATTCATTGGATATGTGATGGTTGTTTACAACACATATTTGGATAAAGTGAATAGATCACACAAAATCTTGCGTGATGACATTATAGATGCAAATGACATGATGCCAATTACATTGACCGTTCCTACACACCTAATTGAAAGACATGAGAAAAATATTGTTCACAGGACTAGAATATCTATTACAAATTTCAAAATTCTACCAAAAAGTGGCTATGACCGTGGTGATTACGATCATGTTATATCAATACTTGAATCAAGTGTCATCAAGACAGTGTCTCCAACCTGCAAAGAATACAATTTCATACCAGACAGAACAATCAAGCAATTTGTAAGTAATACATACATTTATCCAATTGGCACTATTGGAGCTATCATGACGCTGGCTAGGAAAGTTGGATTGCAGTACAATTTGCATATAAAAGATGGAAACATAAAGGATGACAAGGAAACACTGTGCTTTTTCATTGTCCATTGTTTTTTGTTTATATGCTGTTATATCATAGGTGTAGCCATATGAAAACTACATTCTTTTATGTATCAACTGCAGTTTTTCAAGACACATGGACATTTCTTCGCTTCATTGGAACAACAATCACAAACATGAATATTTTCTATTTTTCTATTTAAAAATTTAACAAAGAGGAGAGATGTAAAAGAAAATGTGTTCCACACAACACAATCGACATTTATAACAAAACTCATATATTACTGGGTCGACAAATGTTGTATTTCAAATATCGTTGTACACAAGATTTGTAGATAGAGTTGTCAATATATACTTACAACATTTGTCGACCCAGTATATATATGATTTTTGTACACACACACACACACACACACATATAGCCTAAATTATTAAACTTTGTATTGTATAAACAGGTTGAAAGTACAATGATAGCAACAAATGCATATTCAACTCCATTTGAAACTGCTTGTGCAATTTGCAACTCTCCTGCAAGGGCATTTGCTTTAATAAAAATGCAATGCTTGACTGTGTAAGATGTAATCAGAGATGACATTTTGTATATAAAAATTACCCAATTATTTTTATATGTACAATCCACAATAAAAATGTGCAATGTATCGCCATGGAACCTATATTGTAGGAACTACTTCCTAGCTTAACATAAATGCAATATGAAACATATTTGCAAAAGAAACCAAAACAATTTGTATGCTGCACGAATTTTGAGTACATGAAAAATTTACCTTAAATGAAGACAACATCTTGCTGCATGGGATAGAGATTGAGCAAGGACAATGCCATCATGCATCTGCAATGAATTCTGTCTATTTATTTTGTATTTCTTTTTACAAATACTGTAAATATAATCTAGTTATTATTTTTATATTGATGAAAACGCTGATGCATAATGTCATATACATCATATATACATATTTCCTTTGTAGTTATTGAAAACCAGCAATAGCGTATGCATTGAGTCAAATTAATTTGTTGGATATTGTTGGCATTGCAATGTCGAGCTATTGCATTCTTTGCAATTCAATTATGTCAAAATTTTGATGCACATTGGACTAGATGTTTACATGTTGTTGGTCACATTACATTGCAACATTGATATATTGTTACAAAATCTAGATTGCAATTTGAGAAACTTTTGCTGTTCGATGCTTTGAATATTGTCGTTGCTATGGAAATTGTAACACAACCTTGACATCTTTAGAAAATTTGGTGTTGTTTGCAAATGCGATATGCATCTCTATTGCCGGTGTTAGAAATTGCTACTATAAATAATTTTGTGCTATTGTTGTATAAAAATGGAAACTACATTTGTCCTGCTTACATATATTATATGCATTTGTTTCTTTGAATTGATTTTTTTACATTTGCATCTAGTGCAAGCAAGAACAAAAAATGTGACAAAGCTTTTGCATAGAAATCAACTTAGGCATTTTGATGCTTGTTATATTGAGAAGAAAAAAAATATTGTGTCAAATCTGGTTTGTCAGGTGGGTGAAACTGGGTCTCTAAAATAATCTCATTTATCGATTATAACATAACATGGAATTATCGATGCAATTTCCATTGATTTAAGCAACTTGGTGTGAATGAATATTATTTCTATTTCTCTGGTTTCTATGAGAAATGTCTCATAGAAAAACACTAACAATAGTATTTTAATTGGCCTATATAGAATCAAATGCAAGAAAACTCCGATAAAAAACATTGTTATGTTCATTAAACCAGATATTAAATAAGAATCTTAGTAAATTGCAGGCTTTTTAACTAAAATCTATATATGGTAGAAATTGTCCACAAGTTTTGCACTTATATTTGATGATTGCAAATTTCAAAAAAGTATACAAGTCTTCAATATCATTTTCCCCTATTCTTCCTCCAGACAACATTTCTATTTCTAAAGGTTTTTTCCATGGGATTCCGACAATTATTTTCTTCTATTGTTTCAATGCACCGTAAAATGTTGAAGTTGCAATAAGATAAGTACCATAGTTGATTGTTTTTCCAGCCTATCTGTTTTATCCCATTGCAAAGATTTTTTTTTAGCACTGTGTCCCTCCCAAGATGTCAAAACAAACAATTCATATTGCTATGCGTGACTCCAGTAACTTGTATGCAAAGGCCAAACAAATAGAATTGAAAACAACCATTAACTACAATAGCTTTTCTTGGTCGGAATTATGATGAATCCTAAATGTACATATACAAGTAATCAATTGAAAAGAAACTTCCATCGGGTTTAGTGGATTGCAAATAGATTTCATTTTGCAAGTGTTCCAATTACTATGAGTGCGGAAGTGCGAAGAGTGCAATGCAATGATTTACTTGATATCTCAATGATATTCTTAAAAAATAGAACAAATGTCCTCTTTGCGGGGATACACATGTGCGAAATGCGGGAAGACTGAAGATATGGGTGCACACAATCCGACCGTGCACAGGTGTGCATATGTGCATTGTAGGCAGAGAAACTGCAAATAGACTAGACTCTTGCAATAACTTGAGACATCTGTGCATATTGCACTAGTACTGAACATATGGATTTGTGCACTGCAAAGATATGACCATTTTAAAATCCTACATGAAACATGGAAAATTTCAAGTGAGAACGTATCTAATTTGGATACTTTCGAATGAAAGGAATCCTTTTGGTCATCATAGGTCATGTACATGTCACTGTAATACAAAAATCTAAATGCAAATCTTGTGTCAAATTCTTCTGTAAACCTAATATCTATTTAGAATTCCTTAGCCAAAATCCTTTTTTACTTAGAGATTTTTTGAGGCTATGTGAAACCCCTTGTCGTGACAATGTCTTTGCGTTCTGTCTACGTGTATTTTCTCCACATTAGCACTAACATATGCTTAACACAATGAATTTTAACTATACACGCATAATACAAATAAGAATACAAAGTGAACAAAATGATTTTATGCATACATTTAACTTAGAATATATTGTTAAACATATATATCTTCTTGACATATACATCTACATACATAGATTCCTCATATATCTTTAAATTTTTTTAATACACTTGTATAAAAACAATTAAAAGATTAATAATTATTTATCAATTTAAATTTTTTTTTTAGTAATGTGTGCAGAGAAACTTAATTACATCTTCAACACAGACTTCTGTCCTACACACATATAAATTCTACACCTCCACACAGGTATATCCCTGCACAACAAACATTTAGTCAAATGGTTATCAATGTTTTTAATAATAGAATATGATTACACATATGCATATTGCTAACAAAATGATTTTTACATATATATGCATATTAAAAATAAATGTTAATGATTAATTTAATAAAAGATAACTATACATCTCTAGTACAAACATACAGTGTGCACAGATATAACTTCCACACCTCGACATAGTTACTAAATAAAATACATAGAAAATGATGTAATGATTTTTGTAGGTCATTGAAATTCATGTAAATGATATAAATTGTGGATAAAGTCTATAACATAGTATTTGATAATGATGTCTGTTATTTGGTGTAAAAAGGATTTTCTAAACTTTTTTATATAATCCTATATAGATAATTAAAACATTAATAATTATTTATTAATTTAATAAAAAGTTAATTATTGTTTTTTAATAAAACTTAATTATACATATTTAGCACAACAAACACTTAGTAAATAAAAGACAACCATTTGGGAGTGGCACATTGGAACTTCGAGACTTGTACATGCACTACATGCACCTGTTCCAATCATTTGCTACAACTCCATAGTTAAATTGCTTATTAAATTCTTGTGCATGCACCCGAGATGCACTCGTTCCAATCATCCATCACAACTGCACAATTAAATTACTTATTAAATTTTTGTTGACAGTGTCTCGCCCAGTCTGGGGATGTCACACTTTGGCATTTGCAATGGTTGGACATTGTGGATTTTGACAAGCAACCTAATTTGCATGATAACCAAGTCTTTTATGGTAGGTAGATTTGCTCAAATTTATGAAATAAAACAAAGGCTATTAATCAACTGTGCAAAGTAAATGTCCGTTCGACATGGTGGATTCTTGCAGGCAACTAAATTTGCACGATAACCAAGTCATTTATGGCAGGTAGATTTGGTGAGATTTGTGAAAAAAACTAAGGCTAGTAAGCAATTGTGCGAAGTAAATGTCACGAATTTCTATGAGCTGTCCAATGCCCTCTTTTAACCATTTCACATACCGGTAACTAAGTCAACTATGAAAAAAGGATGTTACTAAATATGTCCTATGCACTTGGCCTTTGAAGCAATTCCACCTTCATAATGTACTATTCATAATGTTCACATATATCAAAGTGCATTTAAAATAACACACGTATAGCAGATATAGTTTACATAAAGTTGATAGACAAATTTGGTTACTAACCTTAAAGAATATGGCATTAAGATTAGCTTCGTATAAAATATCAACTGACAAGGACTGTAAATTGATAATTGGTATTGAAGTTGTGCACATCCACCATCTAGAGCATGTACTAATTCAAGATGTAACAACATCCCAAAACACTCCCTATCAAAAAGCCTCTTTATGTAGCGATTTTCCACCATGCACCGAGTATTTTACTACTATCTTATCTTCACATATTGCACATGCATATGTTCTGCAGTTGAAATCCTCGACACATCCGATACCTTTACAACACCGATTCTGGAAATGGATGTAACTTGCAATAAAACAAAATCTTTTATGACAAGTTGATTTGCACCGACTCACAAAGAAAGCATGGCGATCATGAATAATGCAAATTAAATGTCCCACTGTTCTATGCACTGCTTAGTGATTTCTAATTATGATCACATGTCTCCAAAAATAGTTCATATGTGTGCAAAGGACATCCTAGTAAATATGCGGCATGCAATTAGCGTCAAAGAAAATGGGCCTTGATAATATATTATTTCTAACCTTGACCTATGCCAAGTCAATTTAAAAAATAGTCATATGGAAAATAAAAATAAAACCCATTCATTTTTCGACGATACTGTCAATTCACTGGCTAGAGACAACAAGAGTTTACACCAGTCTATGTCCTACAACTGGTTCTTGAGCGAGAGTGCAGAAGAAAACCAAACAGAAAAAATCTAGACCACAAGACTTGTAAATGCTTGCAGTGTATATGGCATTTTTGATTGTAAGGAACTTGTATCCTGGTGTGCTTGAAGATTTGATTGTAGGACAAGAATGATAAAGGTCACAACAAAAGGAAAAAATCTAGTCCTGGTTAATCTAAAGGTATTCACCAAAATACTTCATCTTCCTACTGCAAATAAACCTTCCAAGCTTACATAAGCATACACATTCCTAGCGTTCCAAGTAGATGGTGCCAATATTTTGAGAGAATTTCTTCTAGCGTCTGCAAATATACCAAGCGACCTTTCAACAATTGACATAAATTTGTTGCAAGAGCCATACTGAGACTTTTCATGGCTATTCGCATGTGTAGCTGAGTGACAATCGACTTCACACGTACCTAAGTCAACATTGTATACATTGTACTTTACCTTCCAGAGGGATGTCATGTTTGATTGGGCATAGGTGATATTAGATGAACTTTTCTTTCAATTAGGCAATTGCTTAAGGGTTCAAAGTTTTTATATGGCCGCATATCTAGTGTTCGCAATTGTTTATTGCAATGCATTTTATAGTCTCCCTGTTAAAGAAAATGTAAATACACAGAAGGAACCAATGTAATTTTGGCACCCGATGCTATCTAAAATCAAAACAAGATTTAATTTTTATATTGTTCAAGATGATTTTATTAAACAATTCAAACAAATGTTGGTTGGGGCAGAGCCCAGGGGAATAACTCAGGAAGCTGAGATATTTTTGAATGGAAAGGGAATTTGTATTCAAGATGAAAACCATACATACATACGGTTGTATGGTTGCTAAGAAAATCCCTTTATACTTCCTATGTTTGTCTGTGATAGATATTTTGTCGCTGAAGTTTTCCGCTAGTATAAAGCCAAGTGCATTACATTTGACAAGAAAAGAAAAAGACAATTCAGTAAATTTCCTTTTCGAGTTGGCAACACAACGTTCAGGAATATGGCTCATCTGAAAGAAGTCTCATAAACACTTAGTGCATTTGATCTAAAAGAAGCACAACCTCTAGTCAGTTTCAACCCCCAGGGTCTATTTTCCCAATACTTAAAATCCATAAGGTATAATAATCCATTCACAAGATTTGATGAGGAAAATGGTGACAAACCCTACCCCAAAAATGACACCAATGGATGCAATAAGGAATTATGAACAAAAATAAGCTCAAATACCAAAAATCAAGGAAAAACAAGACAAAAGGGAAAAATTAACACCAATGTCCAGTCTTCCTCCAATCCCCATGCATGTAAGAACTCCTCCTCTGGACAAAGAACACACGAGTACAATCTAAATAGAGAAGAGAGTAATGACATGTGTGCAAGAGGTGATGATGGAGAGAAACCACACTACGTCAATATTGACTGTGCACATGCAGTTTCACAACAAAAAAGGAAACGTACCCTAAAAAAAGACAATTCCCAAGATTCAGGAATCCTAGGAACTCCAGGAAGTCTAGAAGTTGTTGACAATATGTTGATTGACTGTATAGAGCTACCCGGCTGGGTAGCACAAAGAATCTTAGAAATCAAGAAGATTGGATAGGATATCGCAAGAGAAGAACCAATGTTGTTTGGGCATCACTCCTTGACACTACACAACACTCAATACAACAAGTAGCAAAGGAAAATGCACATATACAAGGTCAATCTTAAAAATATAAAGGTCATTCATAAATCAAGTGATGACCTAGATGTTGCATGAATTGGACCATATGCGCTCATGAAACTACATCAATGCACAATAGAGTCCCTTTTTGATTCCATTTCAGAAAAAGAGGTACAAACTATTATATTGAAGAAGAGAATAAGTTAGCTTGAGGATGCACGGTCTCTGAAGCCACTCTTTGCAAATCCATTGGCCATACTACTAGCAGAGCATGCCCTTACAAGTACTCCTACAAACTCAAAGCCAATGACAAAAGCACTTAAATGTTGATGTTAGTGGTAGCATCAGATAAGTACTTCTGCATTGGCATGTGTCTATCATGCATGCAATCTTAGCATGTAATATAAATCTCAAGGAAGATTATAAATAGATTATAACTCATGATTATAAAATCAAGGCTAGGGTGAAGGAGGAGGATAAATTTGAGAGGAAGTCACTCTTGATGAGAGAGATCAAGAGAACCTTGGTGAGAGACCAACATGAGGATCTTTGGTGAGATGCCAAGATTGCGTAACTCTTGGTGAGATGCTAAGAGCAAGGGAGAATCTTGGTGAGATGCGAAGAGAAAGGGACCTTTGGTGAGATTCAAAGGTTGGGATCTTTGGTGAGATGTTGAGATCAGTTACCTTGATGAGAGATCAAGGTTGGACCTAGCAGAGAAACAATTTTTCTAGTGAGAGGATTGTTGAAGCAAAGAAGAAATTTTTCTTACACAAGAGTGAGGAGATCTCATAGGTTGGGTGAAGATATTTAATCCAAGTGTTGATGCAGAGAAGGTTGGATCACAAAGGACCGTGGTTCAATATATTGGATAGGTGGAGAAGGACTTACATCTAGAGATCATACAGGTCAAGGAGAAGAGAGAGTAGAGGCAACCATAGGTGGGTTTCAGAGGATTAAAGCCACATGAAAGGGGTGTGTTGTATGGAATTTTTCCATACATATACACGGTTCACAGAAGAGATAGTCACGTATGTACGTAGGTCAGTTGAAGGGGGGGACATATAATAGATCAGACTATGTTAAGTTTGTTCGTAGTTGTATTTCTCTCAGTGGGCCATTTTCCCTATCACAAGAGCCCTTATTTGACCTTAATAAAAGAATATTAAGACTGGTTTTCCCTCTAGGGTTTTTCCAGGGGAAGTTTACTCGAAAATATTGGTGTCTATGTGATATATTTTTTGTTTCCTTATTAGTTCTCATGCTGCATGTTTAGTTGATTACTCAACTGTTCTTGTAGTAGATAAAGTGATTTTATTTTGAGCTAACTGTCGAGTGTTGGGTAGGGGAATATCAACATGGTATCATAGGATACCAAGGGTTGTGAGAGAAAAATCAACATGGTATTTGAGCAAGGTTTCTTTGAGAGGGAGCCTATCTCAGGATGCACATCGACATGTCTATGAGATTTGGGTGACTAGGGGAGAGATCAAGTTTAGATCTAGGGTTGGAGGAGTAGATCTATGGGATCAAGAGTGACAAGGTGGGTGCTTGAAGGACTAAGAAAAAATCCACTATATTTTGTAGTGTATCTTTCATATTTATAGGAGATCTTAGCATATCTATAAAGCAACATGAATAAATCAAAGGAATGATTTCTAGGAAACAACAATACTCAGGAAGAACAATGGTTTTTGTAGGTGTACGAAGGTGTACATGGGTCACAAAAGATATATTTGTGTACATACATGATTCAAAATGAGGACAATCATATACATATGTGGGTTGCAGTAGTGACAATTGTGTACATACAAGGGTTACAGTGGAGATAGTTGCGTATAGGTCCGTACAGGTCAGTACAAAGGCAGTTTTAGCAGGAAATGTTTGTTGGGTGGTTTGATGAGAAATGGTAGGAGGTTAGGAAAACAACAAGGAGATATCATATAGGTGGAGAAGAACTTTCATTTAGATATCTAATCCACATGAGAGAACATAGGAGCAAAGATGGACTTTTACTCATGTTCCTGAGCCATACACTTTGGAGCAAAGATGAGATTTTTCTCAAGTGATTGAGCCACGAAGGACAATGAATCAAGGGGATATCAGATGAGTCAAGAAGTATGTTCATTCAAATATCAGAGGATGATATATCTATTGGAGTCAGTGACTCATAGGTGGAGCAAGGAAGTGTGTAAGGTAGGGTTCGAGGAAAGGAGTGAAGGGGTAGCAAGGGAGATAATAGTGAACCAACAATATTGAAGGAACGATATTGAGGTTTTTAGGGCTTGGATATTTGATGATTTGTATTCCTCAAGAGAACCATTATCCCGGGATGGGAGCCTATAAAAGGTGTTAGAATAATGAGAGGGGGGTGAATCAGTATGAACACTTTTACCACTTTTAACCACAAACATAAAATTCAACTTTATCAACAATATATCATCAATGTATCATCTATGATTTCATTCAATACATCATGAAAATATAAACATAAGAAACATCACATCAAATACAATGTACACCAAAATTTACGTGGAAACCAAAATGGGAGAAAACCATAGAATGATTTCTTATATATTGTCAAGAATACATTCATTGAAAGCACCAAATTCCCAATTCTCAAGATGCAAGTGGAAGGAGGCTACAACCCCCTATTTATGGGCTCCAACCTAAAGGAAGCTATAAACCCCTGAATTCTCTAGCTCGAACTATAAGGAGGATATAACCCCCAATTCTTAGGCTCCAACTCGAAGGAATATCCAACTCCTCGAGTTCTCCACCTATGACTAGAAGCAGGATATAACCCCCTATTTATAGGCTCCAACCTGAAGGAGGCTCCAACTCCCTGAGTTCTTCAACACTAACCAAAAGGATGCTCCAACCCCCTTTCTTTACCCCATCCTGCCACCTTGAAATATAAATGTATACCAAACTGTCACTACCACAATCACTGCCACAATCAATGTCACTGTCACTGCCATTGTCACATCATCTTGTAACCTGTCATTGTATCCAACTTGTCACTGTCACCAACCTGTCATTGTCACCAAACTGTCATTGTATCCAACCTGTCACATCAACCTATCACATCAACCTTTCATTGTCACTGATACTCAACATCAACAAAACCAGATCCATGATCACCAAGAACACCTCTAAACCATACGCTCAAGAATCACCAACATATGCCTCTACAAAGCATGTACGAAGATCACCAACATACCAACACAAGATATGTGTCTCAATCATGTACCAAAACATCAATGATATGAAACCAACCATATATCTCAAGCATATGCCAAACCATGTAGCATGTATCATCCATGTACATCAACACCTATAACATACCCTGTACCAATCATGTACCATATCAAGTACATCAACCATGTATCGTCTAATGCATCAACCATGTACCATATCATAAGATATCATCAATGAAGTGCCTCAAGCATAACCAATATGGCCACAATACCAAGATACCAATATAGCCAAGATGTGCTACTAATCAATGTACCATAACATCACTATGGGGTACCAACATGTACCTACATCACCAAGACATGCACCTCATACATGTACCAAGAATATGCCTCACATCATGCATCAAGTATGTGCCTCATACATATACCAATTCCTCAACAAGATACCAAAGGCTTGGCCATCACATCATCAACATATAACAAAGATGTGCCTCAAACCATGTGCCTCAAGTATAAACCATGCACCTCAAGTATAAACCATGTGCCAATATATACAAGATATGCACCGACAATGCACCTCAACAAATATACCTCAACCAACATGTACCATACATCCAGTATGAGCCTCAAGGCATATACCAAAACTCACAAGGACATGCCTCAAGTATGTTCCATAATATCACCAAGATGAAACCTCATAACATATAGAATACCATACCTTTACATCTGTAACTAACTTAGTGCCTCTAATCTTGATACATAGACCTGTAGCTTTACCTCATTCCTTGAAAACTTGGCACTAACATCTCTCCCCTCTTTTGTATTTTACTCATGGGACTAAGAATTTTTTCTAGTGGGGCCTTGCGTGAAGATCCCTATACAACCAGTGGGGGTGCCTCACATGACACCCTCAATATGACCCACAAGGGCCTGCTTAATTAGGGTTACAAAAAAACCCTAGCTTTTTGCAGATCTGAAACTTTCACTCTTCCTTCTCACTTTCTTCACTGCCTCAAAATCGACCTCAGATTCACCAATAGACCAAAACATTCTCATAATATAGATATTCAATGAATGTGTGTATGTAATTATGAGAGACTCCTTGAGGTGTATTTATATGTTTTCCATGTAAATTATCTCCTTAATCTTAGGGCTTCTTGAACTTTCTTGTTGCAACCACTTTACCCTTTCATTAATGACTTGTAACCAATTAGGGGCTTCTTAACCATTCTTTGGGGATTCCAACTTCACGAGGGAATTTCTCCCTAACCGCAAGGAACCACATGGAATACCACCTACCATTGGAAATGACACAACAAGAACTATCCATATATGAGTATGTTACCTGCAATTACACTGTCCTTCATGTCCTTATTCCTATATAAACTTCGAGTTCCAACCACACCTTTGGGGCTTCGTGTAGACTTCATAAAATGCACCCATCAAATCTATTGACATCAACCATTCTTGTTTCCATTAATGAAGCCTAACTCACCATCAATATCGATCACAACTTTGAGGTATCTTGAATTCTTTGAGGGTTGACATCAATGAAAACCAATTGTCCAACAATATCCCCCTTTGGCATTGATGAAAACACCAACATTGATGACAACACTCATACTCCAATACACATGATCCCCCTATGATCATTGCTCCTAATCAATTTTTCTCTCGATGTTTCTCTCCCCCTTTGACATCAATGACAAAGGGTATCTCTCCTTGGGCATGGTCCTCCTATTTTCATGCATCTTTTCTTTCTCTTCACATGTTTCTGTCCTCATGTTTCTTTCCAAGGTCCTCTTCTCTTTTTGATATCAATAACAAATATTGACTCCCTCTAAAAGTATACCCTTTCTAAACAATTCTTCTCTGAATCCATGCGCTCGACTCTTTCTCTTCTGATCTTTCTTTTTTCTCTCCTTTAGACATCATTGGAAAAAAGATAACTCCCCATGTTGATATGTCTCCCCCTATCTGCATGCTTCTAATGTTTCTTTCCTGATTCTTTCTCTGATAGTTTCTCTCTCCTTGACTCCTCTACAATATTTAGAACAATATGTGACTTCCTACATACTCTTCTTTTCATGTCTTCCAGTGCTTCTTGTCCATTGGTGATTCCTCTTGTAATTCTATGACATATATAAAAATCATTCAAAATTTCTCGACTTAACATATTCATGGCATGTTATGTTCACTGTTTAGACATCAATGACCATACTGTTCAACAATGTCCCTCTGATGATATAGCTTCTGCTAAAGGTTTCTCTTTCCCTGTTCCATTATGCCTTTTCATGCTTATCTTCTTGTGACCAACTGATTCCAATTTTCCATTGATTCCACTGATTCCAATTGTAAATATTCTCCGTCATATATTTGTCTAGACTTGAAAATGATCTCATAAATCCATATCTGTCCATATGTCATAAGCTATCCATAACTATGCTACTCAAGTGTCCATGATGATGACCCATCTGTCACTGTACTATCATGAAGGATTCTTTGCTATAACTGATTATCACATATTTCCATTTCTCAGACTGAATCAAATATATCCACTAAATTGCAATACATCTTTAAATCTGTAATGAATATATCCCTACCTGGAAAGTGTGTCAATGATATTCCTCTGATATCTTCATAGGAACATTGCTTCTCAATCAATCAATCTGTCATTCTGTACTTTTTCTATCTAACTTCTATGAATTTGTCTCTGCAAACACTTTAAACTGCTCAAAGGATGGTTATTTGATATGTAGTAGCTACTGCATAGACTCCCCTTGTTCAATATTCATATATACTAGGAGTCTCCAAGCCGGATGGCTCAGAACAATGGATGAATCCGCCCTAATGCAGAGTAATCTTCCTCTTCGTCTGTAGACTCATCATCTCTCTGAATCTAACTTCTTCCTTTTTTCCCTTGCATTCATTATGATCTTGCACTACAATTCCTGAGAGTACAATCTCTTGGTCCTGTTCTTTATTCACATGCTCTTCTTTTCTTTCTCTCACTACTACAAATCCTCCGATCTATGGGACCTGTTATTTATTCACCTTCTCTTCTTGTCTTCCCTTTCTTCTCCAAACCTTCATGTATATGACATTGATGTTTTCTTTCATGGTGAAATTTATCATGCTTCTACAATTCTGAGCTATGTGACCATAATTGTGGCATTTGTAGCATTTGATGTTGTGGGGAGCCACATAGGTATTTCTTGTCTGAACATTTCTTCCATATGCTCTGTAATCTACAATCTTATGTCCAAAGTTAGTACAAATAAAAAAATTACTATAAAAGAAATTTACATACTTGGGAGTGAATGATCTTCTTTGTGGTTTAGTCCTTCTGAATTTCTACCTTGGTTGATCATGATCTTCTCTTATTTTGATTCCTTCATCATGATTGAAGCTTCTTGCTACTTGAATGTGGAAGGTATCGTTGAATATGTATCTCTATCATACTCATTCTTCTTTGATTCTTTCTGACCATGATTCCTTCCTTTGAGTACTTCTAGATAAATCTTTCTCTTTTCTTCATTCTTCCTTTCTAGTAACCTGGAGTGCTTCTCTTCAACTTTATTTACCGATGATGTGGATGTTTCTCTCTCTTCAACATTATTTATTGATGATGTGTATTTTTCTCTCTATTTAACGTTCTTGCTGATCTTGACAATTTTAACACTTAATGTGACAACTTCTTCTTCAAGCTTCTCAACCTCTTCTTCTCTCTTCATCATCTGAATCTTCATGACTTCTTCTGTTCTCTTTACTTTCAAGTTGAATTTTCAAGGAGATGATTTCTTATTCAAGTCTTCTTTGTCGTTGAATTAATTCTACTTCAATGAAGCTCAATTTAAGCAATCTAATTTCAACTTCTAGACAACGCCTTTCTTCCAACTAATTTTTGTATGTTTCTTCAATCCTTATGGATTCTTCTACTTAGATTTTTTTAGAACTTTGAAAACCTTCTTTTAACTTGATCAATTATTTCTCCAGTGACTTATTTTATTATTATTACTTTTCTTATTTTCTTTTCTTAAGTGATGGGAGATTCCTTGGAATAGAGATTATGTAGCTTATCCCAAAGTTCTTTAGCTGATGAACATTTTCCTACTTTTTCTCTAACTAGATCAGTTAATCCTTCCCAAATAAAATCCATTGCTATTTGTTATTTCTTTTCAATTCCTTCTTAGTTGTAGTCTTTTGTTTCTTTGAACCGGTGCATCCTGCAACAATTGATTTCCAAACATCAAACCCCCATGCCTGTAAAATTCTTTCATCCTGATATTCCACATCTCATAGTTCTGACCAATCTGACCATTAAACCATGGTATTCCATTATCTATGTATGCACTATTATTTATCTCCATGATCTACCTTCCATTGGTTAAACTATTTCGTGAAGGAACCTACTTTGAGACCAATTCTTGGAATACTG
>SNQJ01S0195768.1:0-17482 GCA_010110895.2 Picea sitchensis
TTTTATACCGGAAACCCTCAACCAGGAAAACCTTTCTTATATTCATTATATTGAATTTCACCATTCACTATACAATATATACAATGTTTTTAGGTATTCTGTAGATACCAAAACCCTAAGCCCTAAAACCGATATTATTTTTAGTAAACCGCTAAAAATAGCAAAATCCGTTAAAAGTAGCAAAAACCACCCAAAAAAAATTTCGGGGCACTGCCCCGAACCCCGTCATCCCTAGGCTACGCTCGATGTCGAATGTTGTGTGTAACCACGGGGGGCATACCTGCACACGACACAAATAGAGAACTACTACGAGTGATCGTCAGATGCAGTTGTCATATCTGATGCACCCACACATGCACACATGCAAAGAATATAACACATACCCAACAAGAACACCCTTCCAAGATTCAGCCCTGGGTCCCCTTTTTGTGAAATCAATCCTGGATTGAAGCCTTCATTCACCAACTCTCGGGGATACTTATAGGAATCTATGGGGGGATTAAATGAGGTTTAAAAGGTGCCTAAATAGTGGGAGTTTCCTCACTTTTAGTGACCAAACTCAATACCCCCCTTCCCTTCAAAGTAGCTTGAGTTTTTCCCAAGCCTTGGGCCTTAATCCTGGTGAATCTAGTAGCCATTGATGACCTTGGACACCATGAAGCTACCATACCTTATAGCTGTAAAACATGGAAGTAATCAATATTCCATTGGGATGGCACAAATCCCAAGGAAAATGATGAGTTGGCACCCATTTTTTCATTTTCCATAAATGAATTTTTGTAAAATTTTATGTTTTAAATGGTTTACCTTTTGGATTAAAATATTGTAATTAAAGTATCAAGTCAAAGAAGATTTGATTTCTTTTTGGAAAATGACAAAACACTTTAGGTTTAGTTCACTTGTGACTTTTCCAAAAGTGACAAGTCTCTTTTGATATAATCCTAGCCTTATCCTCTCCCTTATAAATAAGAGGAATAATTTTGCACAAAGGGAGACTGGTTGGATGTAGCATTAAAGCTCTGTTGAATTTTCTCTAAAGAGTTCTATGTGTTTGTTTGTACTTGTTCTCCTTTCGGTTGTTGGATTCGTTTGCTTTCTACTTAAGGGTTGAGGGGTATTAGTAAATACTTATTATGTTAGCTATATCTAGGTGGGATTAGTTAGATAGGTATTTTTTGTTGCTTCCTTGGGTTTAGCTTGTGTAAGAGTTTCCTTCCCCTTATGGGATGATTTTTCCTCAAAGCATTGATTTCATCTTTCCCTGGGGATTTTCACCTTGTTTCTGGATTGTTGGTGATAACGCGTTGGTTGTGGAAGTTTGTAAGTTATTTTCAAGGAATATTTTTTCTTTTTGAACCATATAGCTTGTAGTTCTTCCCGTACCATTTGAATTCCGTGAATTGTTCTTGGAGTTTTGCGACATACGTTCCTAGTTGCACCAACCATTCTACTGGTAAAACCATGTTTATTCCAAAAAGAGGTAGAGAATAGTACCCGATTTGTAATTCCAAATGTTGGACATTTATTGAAACCTTATGGCATCCTCCAAATCCTTGGATGGGTTCGCCATCAATAGTTGTAACCGTGATATTTTTGACAGGGTACACGAAAAGATTTAATTGTCTCATGAGATTAATATCCACAATATTGTGGGTGCTTCCTGAATCTACTAATATTGTGATATATTTTCCTTTTAGGATTCCTGTGAGCTTCATGGTATCTAGTTTCACTATTTTGTGATCGTTTCAAACAAAATTACAAGTTTTGTGTCTTGACTACTATGGATGGTACCACTATTCCTGAAATGAGGTGGAATATAACGAGTTGTAAATGGTTGCATTTATTTTTCTTGGATTGTAACCTTGCAATTTTCCTTACAACCTTGTTTAATGCATGCAATTGATGCTAATGACATGTTTGGTGATTCTTCTTAATCTGACATGCCTTCTTCAATATGAACCTCTACCTATTTTTCGTTAATGATTTTGCAATGATATAGTTTTTTGGATGCACATATATGGCATGCAAACCATTTTTTACCACAATTACGACATTTATTTTTCTTTCTTCTTTCTTCATCATCATTAGAGTTTCTTATGGAAGTGTTTGATGGCCTATCATATTCATGTTTGTTAGGATTTTTATTTATACGTTTGTGACCTAATGACCAATTGTCTCCACAGAACCTGCAATCAATGTCTTTTCATTATGAATATGTCTTAACGAATTTTTGTAACAATGACCTTTCAAAAATTTTCTCTGTAGCTTTAGCCTTACATATTTTTGTCTCCATATATGTGATATTGTGTAACTTTAATTCGTTCCAGATGTGAGGTTTTAGAATGGTTATATACAATCAAACTAGACATTTAATAGATAATTTGAGTACTCTTGTGGCTAGTGTTTCCTAGTCATGAGTAAAATCATCCACATTTCCTTTCTATTGTAGTCTCATGAGTTCTGTAAAAAACTCTTCTTCTTTGATACCTTGGAATATTTAAAAAAATTACTTTTTAACTTTATCCAACTTATTGCGTAACAGGTTTTATTCCACCACTTGTACTAGTTATAGGCATCTCGCTCCAGTTGCATGGATGCATGCCTGATTTTCTCATCGTCATTATATACCATAGATTTTGAAATATTCTTCGGCTTTATTAAACTAGGCTACTCCTTGTTTTTCATTCTTGTCAAATTTGGACAAATTAAGTTTATCTCTGTATGGATATGTAAAGATGGTATAAGGAGGACATGGGTTATGAACTACCATACCCCGAGGTATGTTTTTTTGGGGAACTGCTGTGTTAGATGGGGGTATGCTTATTTGGGGATTAGCCCAATTAAATGGGGGAATATATAATTGTGGTATGGTTGTGTTTAGCGGGGGTATATTCATGTGTTGATCGAAGGCACTGGAAGGGATCAACGCTGGATTAGTATCATTTGAATAATTTTGTGGTGGGTCAACATTTCCTTTTGTTATGAGATTTATTAATTCTTCGTGATTTTTATCCATCTTGGTATTTAATTTTACTTGCTCCAGTTGTAATTGGGAAACTGTCTTGCTCATTTTAGTTTGTTGATCCAGTAAGATGTCGTTATTCTGGTTGATCGACTCTTGTAATAAGTCATGCTTTTCTTGCAATTCCTCCATTTTTTTTTATTGAGATCTCTTGCTGTCATCATTCTAGTTACTAGAAGAGTGGTTTAATCCATTTTCTTTGCTGATTTTATTTATAAATTTTCACAAAATTTCAATCCTATTGAATAATTATTTTACTGATCATATGGTCTTCTAGTGTTGTATGAAAGAGACCGTATGAAAATTTTTATGAATTTTTATTTATGATAGTTGTATGATGGTTGGGTGCGCCATTCGTATGAACGATTCTGTATTGCAGAAACATGGAATGGTATGACGTATGATGTGCTAGGTATGAAAAAGGCAGATTGGGTTGTACGACGAGTTGTGTGGTGACTGGATGAGGTACGTTGATGATGTGGAAGTGTACTACATGCTGATGGTACTGCCGAAAACTGTTGGGTCACTCTGATACCAATGTAAGAGAAAATATGCTCGAGGCTTGAATTATTTATTAAATAATTCTTTAGATAAAAAATATGGTATTCCTTTACATTGACGGGTGAATCATTTAAATAATACCCCATGGGATTTTGAGTGAAGAGTCATGAATCTTTATTAATTTTATTTATTATTTATTGTCTTTATCTTTTATTTATTTATTTAATATTGTCTTTATCTTTTATTTATTATTTATTTATTATATCTAATAGCTTGTTGGTTTTCACTTACTAAGAATTGTTTTTGACTTGTTAAAGTGATTTTGTGCATATTTCACAAAGGAACTAGACATATTCAGCCATAGTTAGTGGCCAGGAGGTCTAGAGGTCCCTTAGGATAACTCTTAAAATATTTTTTGTTGTTGTTGGTTATATCTATTTATTTCTCTTTTCTTTTATTCTTCTTTAGCTTTAGCTTTTTGTCCATTTATATTTCTATCTTAAATAGGAAAATTGACCATTTTGGTCAGTTTGCCCTTTCCGGATAACCATTTTAGTTGTTTTTTTTTTATCATTCTAACTTCCAATTTTCTATTCTTTTAGTTCAATTTTTTTGTTAAAAAACATCAAAATTTCATTACTTACCTGCTAGGAGTTAATTGGTTGCTTGTTCTACTTCACCTAAGTGAACATAGTTACCAACTTAATGAGAACTCTACAGAGTTCTCATTTTTTGGGGGGCCACATTTTTTACCTTGTTTTGATAAGTTGTGCTACCAGTAGCACCCCCCTCCCTTTGTAGGTTGTTTTTTGATATTTTAAATCTTATTATCCGTAATGTATCCAAATTATTTTTTTAAATGCTTATTTTTTCATCTATTTTCTAATTTTTCTATTTTTTTTCAACGATGTTTTTAATCATTTTCCCATGCTTCTTTCAATGTTAAAAATGTTGTATACTATTTATTTTTTTGAAATTACGAATTTTCATATAATTGTGTCTCAATTAATTTATGGTTCCATACTTTTTAAATATAGTGGAAAATATCATTTTTAACACATTTTTACCTTTACTTCAATACATAGAAAATACTTGTAGTTAAATAACACTATTTTTAAATATTAGAAAAACAATATACATTTTAAAGCCATATATAATTTAAAAACTATACATTTTGGTACTTATCCATTTAAAATAACATGTCAAATAAAACATTTTTATGGACATAATTAAACCAAAAAAGTGATTTTTTTTTAAATTAACATTTTTTTTTTCTATATTTTTATACATTTGAAGTAAAAAAATGATAACATTTAATATCATTTTCCCTAGTATAATGATTCAAATACAAATAAAAGTAAAAACAAAATAATAAAAAAGATTCATCATAAAACAACAATAGATACATATTCATTCTTATTTTAAAATCTGAAAGTCAAAATATTACAATTATAGTACTACATAAAAAAATTGCAAAATTGAGTATCGTTTTCAAGGGATTCTTAAAACTAATAAAAAATATCATATATCCCAAATTCATCATTCTCAATAGACACATTATCATCTTCTTGGACACGATTTTGTGCTTCCATTGTGTTATTTTGCTCTTCCATTGGGTCTTTGATATCCGCAAGTTCTCCAAAGTGATCCTTTCCAATCAATCCTCCTTATGGTACTTGAGGTTCCTTTGAAATTTTTGTCACCTTTGATTCATTAAAATCTCCTTTCCTCAAGCCAACTTCTTTCATTTCATCTGGAAGAGCTAGAATAGCATAAATTCTTTGCTAAATAAAACTGCACTGTAGTGGGTCACTTTCAATGGCTATGCAATTTCTTACTTTCAGTAAGGAGCACGCTAGTGTTGTACCTAATCACCAAATAAAAAAAAAAAAATTAAGTTAAATAATGTAAAAAAAATAAATTAAAAACAATAAAGATTGAAGTATGATTTCATAAATGTTAGATCATAATTCTTACCTGAACCCGAGAACAAATCCAAAACCAAATCTCCTTCATTTGAAAATGTATCTATAAGATAATTAATTAATGCTTGTGGATTTTGATAAATGTTAACAATATGTCCTTTCAAATCCTTTTCCTCATATGTTAGCTTCCCAACCACAACATTGTAGACCAATAAACTAATAGGATTCCCTCCATCCTTTACATTGATAAGAGTAGAATTATAAGAATAATCTTTTGTCCAGCTTACAAGATGTGTACTCTCAATATCACGTGTAAATGTTTCTTTATTAGAGCTCTGAATATTAGGTTTGTGCCTGTAACATAAAAAAGTTCAAATTCAATTAACTTGTGAATTAATAAAATTGATTTCTAATATTAATATCTAAACATACACTTTCTATATCTTACCAAAAAAGTTGCATCCTTGTCTTTTCTTTTCCCTTGAAGCTTGATTGTACTAATCCTTGTTGTGTGTCTGAATGAAAAAACTGAAATCTCCAAAATGGTGATTTTGTGACTTCGATAAATCCCACAATCACTTTGTTGAAAGCTTGGTAAGTATAGGGCTCAATATCATATCCAATGTTTTGGATATTATAACCATGAGGGCTATCCAAAATAACCGGGGAGTATTCATTTTTAGGAACAATATTTTCAATTTGTTCACAATAACCTAATATCACTTTATACTGAACAATGTCGAGCACATTCCAAATGTAGTGATCAAGAGTGTCATGAAGTTCAACATTTCGAACACAACTCCTTTCTCTTTCAAACTTGGCTTTTTGAATAAAACTTTTGAAGGTTTCAGGTACTCCATCTGCATTCTTCTTTGGCATCTTTAATGAAACAAACAAACATATAGTTATATATCTATAACTAATAAAATAGAAATAAATTAACCTACAAATGAATAAAACGAATGCAATAAATCAACATACCTTTTTGAATACAACAAAATATTGTTTCAATATTGTTGTAGATCTTGAATTTGGACAGTTGAGTTTAATATCATCCCAACTCTCTTCACTCAACATTTTAACCATTTCCTCTTGTATTCTCATATACACCTTGTGATTAAATAAAATAAATAAATAATGTTATAATGATATATATATATAATAAAATACTTAGAACATTGATATGTTAAACTAAACAAGTTAATTTTCTTGTCCTAACATAAATAAAAATAACTCAACAAAATAACTTTTTATGTTCATCACACATTTATTCCATTGACAATTCACCTGACCTTACACGTGATAATATAGCTATGATAAATTTCCCATCCTTCACTCCTTGTATCATTGTCCAAGGTGTTATAGTCATATCGTCTGGAAGATTCTTGATTTCATGACTTGTCTTACTTGTCCTACATATTAAGGGTTTAACCTTCTTAACTCTCTGATTTTTTATACCAATATTTGTTGGTTGTAGAGCCTAATTATCTTCCTGATTTAAAGATTTGTTTTAGCCTTTATTGGAACCCATTCCCTAACGGGGGCTGTGGGGGGGCTTTCGTAGTCAATCTGGACCATTCATTATAAGGTCGCATATCTGACGATAGAATTTATTTTATGGTTTTTTTCCCTAGAAGGAAACCCTCTCGTATAAGGGAAATGTATTGCAGCTATGTATTATCATGAATATTGTATTATGAGAGAGGAGACTATGAGAGATAGCAGAGGAAGTTACAATGGGTGTGTTGTAGGTTGTATCCCTTCATTTTGCTCGATAATAAAAAGGAAGGACCTGGAAATTTCCCTCGTGGACGTAACCCACACTAGGTGAACCACATATATCCGTGTCTCTATTATATTTTGTATCTTATTTTTTTCCCCCACTATCATGTTTTTCTTACAACTGGTATCAAAGTGAAAGGCAACTCAAAGGAAAATGGGGTTTCTAGTTCGAGTGGGAGCAATGGCAGAAGATGGAAAGTTTAGGGTCGAGAAATTTAACGACCAAAACTACTAGTTATGGAAGATGCATATGGAAGATTATTTATATCAGAAGGATCTATTCCTGCCATTTGGTGGAATAACAAAGAAGCTGATGGACATGAAGGATGAATAATGTGAGATTCTTGAAAAAAATTCACTAGGAACGATACATATGAGCCTGGAAGCATCGGTGGCTTTCAATATTTCAAAAGAAAAGACAATGAAGGAGCTAATGGACGCATTGGATAAATAGTATGAAAAACCCTTGACATCCAATAAGGTATTTCTAATGAAGATATTATTTGATATGAAGATGTTAGAACGTGGGTCTGTTGGATATCATTTAAATGAATTTAATATGGTTACTAATCATCCAAGTTCTGTAAAAGTGGACTTTGATGATGAGGCCAGGGCTCTTCTAATCTTGTGCTCATTGCCAGAAAGATGGAATGTCTTGGTTATCGCTGTAAGTAACTCTGTCTCTGGTTCACACACTCTAAAATTTGATGATGTTGTTGGTGTTATCCTTAGTGAGGAAATGAGACGGAAAAGAACAGGGGAGACATCAGGTAATGCATTGAAAGTGGAGAACAGGGGAAGACAAAAGGATAGAGGAAAGCGCTTAGGTAATCGTGGGAATTCTAGGAAGGCAAGACCCAAATCTAGATTGGGAAATATAGAATGTTGGAATTGTGGAAAGAAAGACATCTGAAGAAAGACTGCAGAGATCCAAAGAAACAAAGAGATGGACAACAAGAGAAAAATCAAGAAGCAAATGTAACAGGTGATGTGTTACAAGATGCTTTGAATATTTCTATAGATAATATTTTTGAGTCTTGGGTAGTAGATTCAGGGGCATCATTTCATGCCACACCCCATAGGAAACATTTTCTAGATTATGTTCAAGGTGATTTTGGACAAGTTCATTTGGGTGATGATGCACCAACAAAATTGTTAGAATGGGAAAGGTACAAATAAAGAAAAATAATGGAAACCAATGGTTAGTGAAAGAGGTAAGACATGTATCAGATCTAAGGAAAATTCTAATTTCAATAGGGAAGTTGGCAAGTGAAAGTTGTATATCTATATTTAGAGATAAGGCATGGACGGTCACCAAGGGATCACTGGTGATAGAAAAAGGAGAGAAGGTAGGTACATTGTATTTATGTACTGGTAATACTGACTCTTCTATATCTTTAGCTTCTAAAGGAGTGGATACAACACTGTGGCATCATAGGATTGGAAACATGAGTGGGAAGGGGATGCAAATACTTCAAAAAACAAATTTGTTGCCAGATATTAAACAAATTGATTTGGATTTATGTGAGCATTGTGTTTATGGAAAACATAAGAGAGTCAGATTTCTCAAAGTTGGAAAGGTAAAGAAGAATGAAAAGTTAGAGCTTGTGCATACAGATGTATGGAGACTAGCTCAGGTATCATCTCTTGGCAGATCTCGTTATTATGTTACTTTTATTGATGATGCAAATAGAAAAACTTGGGTTTATTGCATTTGACAAAAATATGATGTTTTTTATTTTAAGAAATAGAAATATTGAAATGAGAATGCGACAGGAAAAAGGTTGAAGTGTCTCAGATTAGACAATGGAGGTGAATATTGCAGCAAGGATTTTGATGATTACTGTTCAAACTTCATACTATAGGATTCGTAGAGAGAAAACAGTTCCAGGAAAACAACAAGAAAATGGTGTGTCAGAAAAGATGAACATGAAAATCATGGAGAATGCAAGGATTATGAGATTACATGCTGGGTTTCCCTTACAGTTCTAAGAATATGTTGTAGATCTTGTTGTTTACTTAATAAACAAAGGAACTTCAATCTCTTTGGATGGTGGAATTCTAGAGGAGGCATGGACATGTAAAAAGGTAAACTATTCTTTTTTGAAGACTTTCGATTATGAAGCATTTGTCCACATTGATAAAAAAATAGAATAAAGCTTGAGGAAAAATCCAAGAAGTGTACCTTTATTGGATACGGTGTTAATGATTTTGGTTATTGTTGGAAATATAACTGAGAGGGGGGGTGAATTAGTTATATATATATATATATATATATATATATATATATATATAATCTTGAAACTTTTCTTGTGATTTTGATTCTTTTTAGATTATTATTTAATGTGTTTGATGACTTAACATGCATAGATATACAATGATCAATCACACAAAAATACACAGAGACACTGATTTTCCTGAGGAAACCCATACAGGGTGAAAACCTATTCTTCTTGATATGATAAGTAATCTTTACACTTTGTACATTATCATAGTTATGAGCTTCAACTCATTGTGAGGTTGCTACCTCTATTTTTGCAAGATGCAACTTGCTGAGAGCACCAACTCTTTGGTTTCTCTAGCACCCACTAGAAGGAAGCACCAACTCCCTCACTGTTCCGGCACCATCTGGATGGAAGCACCAACTTCCAGTCACACAGGCACCAACCTGTATAACAGAGAACCAATGTTCTCCCTTGCACCACCCTGCCACCCTGGTTTCTCTGGCCGCAACCAGATCGAAGCTACAACTCCCTATGATCAAGAACCCACTTGACACTCAGAGGACAACAGTCCTCCCTAACACCTCCCTACCACCCTGAAATATAAAACTTTGCTTTCTGTGACTCTATTACAGTGATTCAATAGTTATTAATGGCTTACCAGGCTCATCACTGTTTTGCTACACTGCTCTGCTCTCTTGCATCAGTTTCTCTCTTCTTGTATCTTCTTGAGCTTTCTGATATTCTTCATTATATATACATCTGTGCTTCAACCTTATTTTATTGTCTCAGATATGCCTCTCTATTCTTCTCTTCTTCAACACTTTTTCTCCTCTAAATTTCAATCTTCTACTTGCATAATTCACTCCCAAATAATAACACCACCAATCTCTTCTATGTTCTGCATTTTAATAGTCTTTGTACACCTTGTGCATGCTTCATGCACTATACCACTGCATACACTTCATTGCATTCATCATCATTGGCCCTTCTCCTGAGATCCTTTGGCTTCACTGGCTGTAACAGTATTCAACCATTTTCCATCTGTCAGTCGACTCTATGATGAGTCTACAATCCACTGGCAGTTGCCTTGAGACTCTTCGTCTTCTCTAGCAATCACCTTGAAGACTCTTCAAATTCTCTGGCAAACACCATCAGTGGTCTCTAACAGTTACACTGAGGCTCTTCAACTCCTCTGGAAGTCACCCTAAAGCTCCTCAAATTCTCTGGTAGATGCAATCACTTCGTTCTGGTAGTTACTGAGAGAACCTCTGCGCGTTCATGCATTTGGCGCCTTCACTCCTTCTGAGAAAAATTCACAGTGGGATTTTAGATTTTTTGGTTAAGCCCCTTCCTTTCACATGACCATCAGTGGCGACTGTACGCCTCACCAATAGTCATTTCATGATTTCGCATTTCGGGTTTTCTTACTGTGAGTGAACTGGACTCTTCCAACTCCCGATCATGAAATGGAGCCTAGCTATGCTAGCTCCTTCCCCTCACGTGACCACCGACGGTGATCACTGGCCTGCATGAAAGGAACTTCACGATCTCGGTGATATTTGATGTGGAGCCTAGCGCCATGATAGCTCCTTCCTTCACGTGACCTCTGGAGGTGACCACAAGCTACGCCTAACAGGACTTACGTGATTTCGCATATCAGGATATGCAGTTGTGAGTTGCGTCGATCTTCCCAACTCGCAAAACTCCAAAATGGTACCTAGCATTGCTATCTCCTTCCCCAATCTTCGACGATGTGACCTCCAGTTGTGACCAAGGGCCAAGAAGGAGGGGCACGTCACGATTTCGTGTTTCGGGGTTTCTCCCATGAGTCTCCTTGACTCCTCATATTGCGAACCCCGAAATGGAGCTTGGTTGCTCTAGCTCCGCTCTCCAGCTCTCGATGATGTGACCACAAGATATGACCACTAGCTAGTCATTTGAGCACTTCGATCTTCATATCAATGGTCCACATTCCGTGGTGATCGAACCACTATCCACCTCCCCAGAACTTCAACTTTCGGGACTTTGGGGGAGTGATGATACTAAAAATCCTAAAACTAAACTCCCGGAATGATGTCACTCGATGACGTGTCGTGACCCGAGTGGCTGCCACATGTCACTCATATTTGAAATATTCACGTACTTGAAACGTCAAATCACCTTGACACTTGTCCTTGTATGATTGTGCCACGTGTACTTCTTGGATCGACAATCCAGATTTCTCCTTGATCCAATGGCTCAAATTATTTCACCATTTCGCATTTCACGAGTTGGAAGGATATATCACCTCGTGCCTTTGACCTTTCAGTTAGCGAAATGACAAAGTTTAGCCACATGTCCTGCCCGATGATGGACGGTCCTCTTGTTTTCAGGATTTTGTGAACCCGCTTCACTTTGCACTTTAAAGATCATGTAGATTCTCCTAGATTGGATGACGATCAGTCCCAGCGCTCATATCTAATGCCTGAGATCTGTCCTTCATCTGCGCGCCCCTCCTGTCTGGACTTACAATGGCTTCCAAGCCTGTTTTCCATCAAATGAAAAACGCACTCTCGACAGTAACCCTGTTGTTCTGCCTGTAACATACCATTGTTGTTCTTGCCATCAATGACAATCACATTCTTCTTGTGCTATTCTTGTCTGAACCCATACCATTGTTGTTCTTGCCAACGCTCTGTCTGTAAATATGCCAACAATCTCCCCCTTTGGAATTGATGGCAACCCTGAATGGCTGCGCTAATCTGTTTGGACCTCTTATAGTCTGGTCCACTCCTTTTCTCCCACTTTGACATCAATGTCATATAAAACATGCTCCCCCTAAGCTGTTGTAGTACTTGTCGAAGGTTTCAGATATTCAACCAACACATACTCCCCCTAAAAGAAAGGATTCTCTTAAGTTGATAATGGGGTCATGCCCAACTTCTGGCATAAATATTCAAACTGAGCTTATGCAAGAGGTTTAGTGAAGATATCAACAATCTGATCTTTGGATGGAATATAATGCACAAAAACCACAGAGTTGGTTACCTTTTCCCTCAAGAAGTGATACTTGATGGGTATATGTTTGGTCTTGGAATGAAAGATAGGATTCTTTGACACATTGATTGCACTGGTATTATCACAATGAATTGGGATCGGTGCAATATATTTTACCTCCAAGTCTGCAAGTGTCTGAATCATCCATAATACTTGGGTACAACAAGTGGCTGCTGCAATGTATTCAGCCTCTGTAGTTGATAAAGAAATGGAACCTTGCTTCTTTCTCAACCATGATACAAGAGAATCTCCTAGAAAGAATGCACCTCCACTCGTTCTTTTCCTTTCATCCACGTAGTTAGCCCAATCAACATCTGAATAGACTGATAGTTGAAAAGTCTGATTCCCAGGATACCATAAACCATAGTCCATTGTTCCTTTCAAATATCAGAATATTCTTTTGACAGCTAACAAATGACTCTGTTTAGGTGCAGCCTGATACCTTCCTACCATTCCATCAACATGCATTATGTCTGGATGGGATGCTGTGATGTACAATAGGCTTCCAATCATAGACCTATATAAAATCTGGTCAACATCAAGTGAGTTATCATCCTTTCTTAACTTGCATCCAGTGACCATAGGTGTGCTCATAGGTGTGGAATCTTCCATTTTCAACATTTTCAACATTTCTCTTAGATATTTCACCTAAGAAAGAAATAATCCTTCATACCTCTGAGTAATTTGCAGACCAAGAAAAAATGATAGTTCCCCTATTATAGACATTTCAAATTCAGACTGCATGGCAGAAGAAAACCATTGTACTAATGAAGCATTATTGCTTCCAAAGATGATGTCATCTACATAGACCAACACAATGAGCAAATCATCACCCTCAGTTTTGATATATAGATTGTTGTCAACTGTTCCTCTATTGAATCGTTTGTTTTGAATATACTTATCCAATATGTAATACTAGGCACGGGGAGCTTGTTTCAACCCATATAAAGCTTTCTTCAACTTGCAGACAAAATCAGAGTTATCTGACAGTTGGAAACCCTTCGGTTGTTCCATATAGACTTCTTCTTTTAGATCTCCATTTAGAAAAGCCAACTTGACATCCATTTGATAGAATTTGAACTGTTTATGGCAGGCATATGCAAGAAACATCCTAATAGCTTCTAATCTTGCTACGGGTGCAAATGTTTCATCAAAGTCCAGTCCTTCTATTTGAGCATATCCTTTGCAGACCAATCTAGCCTCATTTCTTAGAATATTTCCTTGTTCATTCATCTTATTTTTGTAGACCCATTTGGATCCTATTACATTTTTGTTTGTTGGCCTAGGAATGAGTTCCCAAGTGTCATTCTTTTCAATCTGATCCAGTTCCTCATTCATTGATTTTACCAAGTTTACATCTTTACTGGATTCATTAAAGTTCTTGAGTTCAATCATGGATATGACGGCTATGTGTGATTGCTCGGTGTCCTTGATTATCCTTCTCCTTGTTTGTACACCTTTGTCTTTCTCACCAATTATCTGACTTTCAGGATGATTCTTTTGAGTAATTCTGGAGAAAGGATTTGATGTTGATTGCCGTCCTGACTCTTCTTGTCTAGGTGTCTCTTTTCCACTTGATTCATCATCTTCTTGTGACTCTGATATTTGTTGTTCTTGATCTTCCTTATTCTTATCCTCTTCTTCATCTAACTTGGTGCTTATTTTATGTTGATCTTTTACAGGAGCTTCTTCGTCAATTCGAACATCAATACAATCTACTAATTTATGCAATCTTTTGTTAAAGCATCTGTATCCTTTACTGTTCTTTGCATATCCTAGGAATATGCCTTCATCATATCTACTATCAAATTTTCCCAGATGATCATCATTATTTTTGATGTAGCATTTACTTCCAAATACTTTGAAATGCTTAATGGATGCAGGTCGACCAAACCACAACTCATGTAGAGTTTTATCACTGTTCAACCTTAGATTTGCTTTGTTCAGGATATAAATAGATGTGTGAGCAGCCTCCACCCAGAAGGTTTGTAAAATGTCCCTCTCATTCATCATATCCCTTGCCATCTGCTGAAAAAATCTATTTTGGAGTTCTACCACTCCATTTTGTTGAGGAGTACCTGGAATAGTATATTCTCTTTTAATTCCATGTCTATCATATAATTCTTTGAAATCTCTTGACAAAAATTCTCCTCCTATGTCTGAGTGAATTGCCTTTAACTTTATTCCTTTCTAATTCTCGGTTAATTCCTTAAACGTCTTAAACTTCTCAAACACATCAGTTTTTTCTCTCAGAAAGGAAACCCACGTACGTCTGGAGAAGTCATCAATGACCAACATTAAGTAACGTTCTCCTCCAGTTCCTTCTTTTTGCGATGCTCCACACAGATCTATATGAACAAGTTGAAGCAGTTTTTCTAAAGATGTAAAACTCTTCAATTTGAATTGAGCACGAGTCAACTTCCCCATTTGGCAGGACTCCCATACAGATTTATTAGGCTTAAATAATTTTGGAAGGTCTTTAACAACACCTTCATTATTCAGTTTGACAATATGATCAAAATTCAGGTGTCCAAGCTTTCTGTGCCATAACCAACTTTCATCATTTTTTCTTAAATGACACTTCTCCTTATCTTCCTTCTGGACATATGCATTGTTTTCAGTTCTAACCCCTTTTGCAAGCAGTTCTCCTGTGTTGACTGTCTTTATTTTACAATTCTTGGCAGTGAAAGTGACTTCACATCCTCTGTCACATATCTGACTGACACTAAGAAGATTATTCTTTAAACCATCAACAGATAATACATATTGAGCTTTGCTTCTTCCATTACTTAAGATTACTAGACCTTTACCTCTGATCTTTCCTAGAGCATAATTTCCAAAGGTCACACTTCCTGATTTATTTTCCTTGAGTGGTAGGAACTTACTTGTGTCACTCGTCATATGGGTGGAGCATCCGCTGTCAATATACCATGAGTCTTTTTGTCTTTGTGCTGACAATACTAATCCACACTTGTTATCTTCATTCTTCTTCAAGACCTTGACATTTTCAGCTCTGTGATTTGACTCTGGCTTATAGTTCTTTAAGCGATAATCTGTAGCCTTATGTCCATAATTATGGCAGATGTAACATTCTGGTTCATTGAACAAAGGATCATAACGATTGTTATGCTTAGTCTGCATCCTTTTCCCAGCCATCACCCTATTTGTAGCTTGTGGTTGTTTCATTCTTTGTTGTGGTAGGTATTTATTCCTTGTCTATCTTGATTGCTTATGTCTAAATCTTAAAGAACAATTTACAGCTTTATGGCCAAAGTTAGAGCAATGAAAACAATATCCATAGAAAGAATCTTTGTACCTGGACAATGGTTGTCTTCCTTGAGCAAGTTGATTTATTCCATGCTGATGATGTTCTTGAGTAGAGAGTGTAATATTTATTTTTTCTCCAGATTCAGTTCTGGTAGATTTTCCTTCACTCCTCCTTGGCGGTTGATTCCCTTCCTTAGTGTCTGCAGGTTTTTTGTTGTCAGTAGTTGTAGATTTGACAAAATTGATGAATTCTTTGTTGCTTGGATGATCACTACTTGATCCCTCTTCATATCCCAAACTAGTTTTCAACTTTGAATCCCTTTGTTGTTTCAGAATGGAGGCTAATCCTTCTGAGGCTTTAATACTTGACATATTTTTATGATATAAATCCTGGAATTTCTCTAGATCTTTTCTGACAGTCACCACTTTAGCTTCCAATTTTTCACCTTTCGTTTCGGCTTCCTTCAATTGTTGTTTGAGGATGTATTCAATATTCTTGGCTTCTTCTAATTGAACCTTCAACATATTGATTTCTTCAGATGGTTCCTTACATGTTTTCTCATACCTGAGCGGTAACTGTTTTTGTTTTCTTTCCTTTTCTCTGAGTCTATCAATCTCTTTCATGGCGCTGACAAGTTCTCCTTCAAGATATACTTCTTCTTCACAGTCAACAAAATCACTTCCTGTATCTTCAGTGTTTAGATCTTGTAAAGCTATTAGCATGATATTATTTGGTTTATCTTCAATAGAAGAGTCATTGTATTCATCATCTAAAGGATCATCATCATTGTTTACACAAAGAATTTTCTTCTTAAAATTACTCTCTTTATAGAATGTATTTTTTTGTGATTCTCCTCATCATCATATGCCCGATCCTTTCTTTTGTGAGGAAACTAGTTTGCAAAATGACCTATCTTACAACAGTTGAAACATTTGAAAGGTAGTTTACCTTTGTATTTGCCTAATCCTTTCTTCAATCTTCTCACAAAATTTGCTTCAATCTCATCTATGTCGGAGTCTGTGTTTTTCTCTACTTTAAAAGATGCCTCTCTTGTAGTGGATTTACCTTTGGTGATTCTCATTTCATAAGCAATTAGGGTTCCAAAAAGTTGATCTAGGGTCATCGTTTTGAGATCATCTATTTCCTCTATAGCAGAGACCTTTAGATTAAATCTATCAGGAAGAGATCTTAATATTTTCTGGATTAGAAAAGAATCAGCTATCGTTTCACCTAACCCTTTCATAGTGTTGACAAGTCCTTCTATACGTAAAAATTACTTACTGATAGTTTCATCTTCATCCATCTTTAACTTCTCAAACTTCGGTCTGTGAGTCTAAAGTTTTGCGTCTTTCACTTTATCATCACCTTCATAACTGCTTATCAGCGTGTCCCACATAACTTTTGCCGAATCACAGTGCAGGACTTTGACAAACTCGGCTTCAGCAAGTCCACTAAGGATGGTATTCATCTCTTTAGCATTAAAGATAAACTCCATCTTATCATCTTTTGAGGCTAAGACTACAGGCTTCACATATCCCATTTCAATGACATCCCAAACATCAACACCCAAGGACATTAAATGTGTTCTCATCTTTATTTTTTAGAAGGCAAAGTTTGTTCCATTAAACAGTGGGGGTGTATTAGTTGAACCTCCATCATGACTCATCATGTTCAAGATTATGGATCTACCTTTGATCAAAGGAACCTGGCTCTGATACCAATT
>SNQJ01S0195768.1:26934-38415 GCA_010110895.2 Picea sitchensis
GTGGTTAAACTTTAGAAAATAATATACTTATACTTATACCTAACAATTAGAATGAGTTTGGTGACATGTGTAGGTGATTTGGAAGCTTCCAAGACACTCTTATGTGGCCTCCAATACTCAAATTCGAATTCCCTTCAAGACATGGGAGGAGATTTGGATAAAGGTCAAAGAGGATATGTGTCTCATCATTTGCCATTTGGTTGTAACTATATGAGATTTTTATGGATCTAGGGAGAGAATAGTGGATCTCCATTAATGGGGTAGCTTCTTATGCTCCTGTATAAATAGGAGAGCCTTCTCCTTTAAAAAGGGATAGAGATGGAGATATAGGTGTGAAGTTCAGGAAATGCTCATGTTTTGAATTGATAGGTTGATTCTTGAGGTTAGTAGAGAGGAGATTTTATATTGGAATGAATATGTAATCATATTATTTTGAATACAATACATGCTTCCATTTTGATCTCTATCTTGTGTTAAGATTATGGTGTACTTACTAAAGGATGGAAGGGCTCCCATGCACTGATGCCAGTACACCTATGTGTTGTATATAATAGGTAAAATTTGTCATTTGTATATTCGTGTTATTTTATTTTTATGTTCTTTGCTTTAGTAGTTTAGAATAGATAACTTCAAATCCTAGCACATATTGTGTTGTGCCTCTAAGCTTACAAGCTCCTGGTTGACATTAAATCGTTGAGAAATTTATACGACATAGATTGCACTCAACAGGGCAGTTCTTCCTCACAACCTTTCCAACTAGGAGTTGGAAAGTGAGGCACACTACACCATCTTGTATAGAGGCTACCTTGTAACCTCACTTCCCTTTCTCTACTTCTCCATAAGCTTCCTTGATGCGCTGCACTAGGGAACGGTCTGAGGCCTTCCCAAGATAAAATTGCCGATGGTCAGGAGCCGTCACACTTAAGTCCGTGATCCAGTGGATCAATGCCAGATCCATAGTAATCCTCCTATCAATCCATAAGTATATGCCAGAAGGAGTTTAACACAAGCGTTAACCTTCTGGTGGCGACCAAAGTGAAGGATCTTCATCACATTCAACACAATGGACTGCACCAAATCCTTAATACATGGTTGTGAGACGAGGTGAGGCTTCTTTCCAGTTATCTTTGTGAGATAGCGGTGGGGCATCAACATGGTGTAGTTCTTCCGGTCTCCCAAGTTGAAGTCGTTGTTCTTCAGTAGCGGGATCTATCCTAATTGACTTCCGACTACGCGTATTCCTTTCAGAATGTACACGGTGAACACGATGTACTCAAAATCTCAGGGGATGTTTTCGTGGTTAACAGTTCCAGCCAAAGGTGGAATGTGTTAGCACATGTTTTTAATAGAAGGGTGTTTTTCCCTAGGAAATAACCCCTTGGTGAAAAAAATGCAGGAAAGGGGTGCTTGCGCAACCCACTTTATATTTTTATCCTAAGTTTTTGGGTGATTTGATGGTTTGGCGCATTGTTCTAAGGAGCACGCAGATCCAAGTGGCCGATCATGGCGTGCTCAGATCTACGACCCATGGGAAATATCAGACCCCCTGGACCTTCTACCTTTAATGGGAGGGGGGTCCGAGTTGGTGGTTTTCGGGTGTGGACACCTTACTAACATGGCTCCTCTACAACAAATTGGACCCCCCCATGCATCACCTCTTACCACCTACCCCCCCCTTCGATCTAACCACCTGACTGCTTCCTAATATTGCCCGTGCTCTTGCCGACAAATGTCCTCCACTCGCTCGACCACACGCTTGTCCCTATCCGATGTCATTTCTAACCCCTCTCATCTCTCGAAATATGTCTTCCACTCCTACTCCATGTCCCCTCCACTATTATCGTCATTTATCCCTGACCTATCACTCCCCTTTGCCTCCACATCCTCTCGCTTTTCCACATCACCCTCACGCGTTTACACCTCATCTCCCGCTTGTTGGCGCCCCACACATTACCAGTCACTGCCACTCATTTCCTTCCACCTGGCCATCGTTCACTCATTTTTCCATGCGATTTTTCACCATCGCCTCACCCACTGCCCTCACCTTCATCCATGTCCGCCTACCAGTTCTCTCTGCAAAGGACTAGCAAAGCACAGGTGGCAGATATTTAGGGGTGCAACCAACACGTTTTCTAGGTGCAAAGTTGACTCTGCCCGTCCTGATCTCGATGAAGGTAGTTAATGAAAGTGAGGGAGGTGGTTGAGACATCATCTCCTCCCATAAATGGAAAGCTAGAAAGGACTAACAGATCTCATCTCGCGTCCGACAGAGAGTTGCATGTGCAGTCTGACCTAGACGGTTCAGACGTAAAAGCTCGCATCTTGAAACAGGTTGCATGCACAGTCTGCCAGAGAACACATAGACGTAAAGCCTTGAATGTAATGACTCGAGGAAACCCCTGCTGGTAGTGGTGAATTGTTCTGAGTATATGTAGGCATTTTTGATATTTTTTTATGGTCAGAGGGTTGAGCAAGGCTTATGCATTGTAAAGTTTTGATGAAACATTGTTTCTATGGTTATGTATTTCGATTTGAGACTTCTTGTTTTATCTAAATCAGCTTCCTCCTTCATATTCTTTGCCTTTGATGCTGAAGTATCCATGATTTAAGGATTCACATGGATTGTTTTCGCTGTGTTTTGATGTATGTTTGATTACAATCCTATTTTAACATTCTTCGGTTTCCTGAAGCTTTGAATCCAAGAGGATCTTGTATTTGAAGTTTTTCCTCCTTAGGCTACTTCAAGACCTGATGTCCATAGAAAACCACTACATTCCCCTCACTAGTTCTTCCACCTATTCACCTTTACTAAAACTTACTGACTGAAGTTGATCAAGACCTCAATTGCTTGTGCATGCTGGTCCAGTTTTCTAAGTTACAAATATATTATCTTGAGTCTACGCCCATTTGACCCCTTTAAAATTATTCATTGTGACATATAAATTGATGGGTACTTGGCTTACCTTCGATGCAATTTGAGGGTGACTTCTAGTGATAACATTCTTGGCACTGTTTTCAGGGAAAAAATTGAAGAAATTTCTCTAGGATAGAATGACAAAGAGCTTTTGATTTTGAAGGTGCATCAGATATCAGAACCATTGAAGATTGTAGCTTGCACCTGGCGACTCCACTGTTTCGACTCCACTGCTTCAGTTGTTTCTCTGAAAGGTAGACACACGAGGTCTAACCCACAGTTGCCTCTAGCAACACCTGAAGATGACCTAGAGAAAATTACCAAAAAATGAAAGACCACTGAGGAAGGCGCTTCAGTTGTTGTACCAGGTATTTCTGATAATTTCCATAATCCTTCTTTAGAAACTGCAGTATCTACTTCTCATTCTCTTGTTATACCATCTATTGGAGTTTCCAGAATTTTAAGGTTTGGGATTGTTCCTGTTGATCTCTCCCCTCCTAGCCTCGCTTTGGAGGGAGAAACCTTTGACACCCCTATTTCCCCCGAAGTTGTACTGTGGTTTAAACCTAGGACGACATAAGTTTTTCCCTCTCCGGGTTTTACCACTCTTCACCCTATTAGATTTGATGCATTTATAGAAGGGGAAATCATTGTCGCCTCGAGCCCTATAGCCTTTTCTCTAAATCCTTAGATTTATTCCCCCTCTCCTAGAAGCACAGTTCCAATCTCCCCTATTCAAACTCCATCTCCTCCTAGTTCTCCTCCAACTCACATCCCAATGGTAGGTGTTAATCCCCCTAGAAACATAATGGATGCCATAATGGATGCTAGATATGCCCCTCTTGTCCTGCCTCAGCCCCTGAACACTCTTCCAGCTGGTGGTTACCTCAAGCAGTTGCCTAAGTTCACAGGTGGGGGAGACATAACTATAGAAGAGCACCTTGCAGCCTTTTATAGTTATGCAGACAATTATGTCATTGTGAATGAAGATGTATGGATGATAATTTTTGTTCATAGCCTTGATGGAGAGGCTAGGAAATGTTTTAGGGCCTTGGCCCCTAGATATATTGATGGGATTGAGTCCCTAGATGATGCATTCTTAAGACATTAGGGGGGATAAAAAAGATTTACTTTACTATATTACAGAGTTTGGATCACTTAAAAAAGGAGAAGGGGAATCTGTTTATGACTTTTCAAAGATGTTTAATAAAATGTATAATAATATGCTTGTTGAGATCAAACCTATAGAAACCTATTGTGATGTATGTTTGATTACAGTCCTGTTTTAACGTTCTTCAGTTTCCTGAAGCTTTGAATCCAAGAGGATATTGTATTTGAAGTTTTTCCTCCTTAGGCTGCTTCAAGACTCGATGTCCATAGAAAACCACTACATTCTCCTCACCATTTCTTCCACCTATTCACCTTTACTACAACTTACTGACTGAGGTTGATCAAGACCTCAACTGCTTGTGCATGCTGGTCTAGTTTTCTAAGTTACAAAGATATTACCTTGAGTCTGCACCCATTTTACGCCTTTAAAATTATTCATTGTGACATATAAATTGATGGGTACTTGGCTTACCTTCGATGCAATCTGAGAGTGACTTCTAGTGATAAAATTCTTGGCACCATTATCGGGGAACGAATTGAAGACATTTCCCTGGGATAGAATGACAAAGAGCTTTTTATTCTGAAGGTGCATTAGATATCAAAACCATTGAAGATTGTAGCTTGCACCTGGTGACTCTACTGTTTCGAATCCACTGTTTCAGTTGTGGCTCTAAAAGGTAGACACACGAGGTCTAACCCATAGTTTCCTCTAGCAACACCTGAAGCTAACCCAAAGAAAATTACCAAAAAATGAAAGACCACTTAGGAAGGTGCTTCAACTGTTGTACCAGGTATTTCTGGTAATTTCCATAATCCTTCTTTAGAAACTCCAGTATCTGCTTCTCAGTCTCATGTTATACCATCTATTGGAGTTTCTGGAATTTTAAGGTTTGGGAGTGTTCTTGTTGATCTCTCCCCTCCTAGCCTTGGTTTGGAGGGAGAAACCTTAGACACCCTTGTTTCCCCTGAAGTTGTGCTGTGGTTTAAACCTAGGATGACATAAGTTTTTCCCACTCCGGGCTTTACCACTCTTCCCCCTATTAGAGTTGTTGCATTTACAGAAGGAGAAATCACTGTCCCTTGAGTCCTGTAGCCTTTTCTATAAATCCATAGCTTTATTCCCCTTCTCCTAGAAGCATAGTTCCAGTCTCCCCTTTTCAAACTCCATCTCCTCCTGGTTCTCCTCCAACTCACATCCCAATGGCAAGTGCTAATCCCCCTAGAAACAGAATGGATTCCATAGTGGCTAGTGGATATGCCCCTCTTATCCTACCTTAGCCCTTGAACACTCTTCCAACTGGTGGCTACCTCATGCAGTTGCCTAAGTTCACGGGTGGGGGAGACATAACTATAGAAGAGCACCTTGCATCCTTTTATAGTTATGCAGACAATTATGCCATTGTGAATGAAGATGTATGGATGAGAATTTTTGTTCATAGACTTGATGGAGAGGCTAGGAAATGGTTTAGGGCCTTGGCCCCTGGATCTATTGATGGGATTGAATCCCTAGATGATGCATTCTTAAGACATTGGGGGGGATAAAAAATATTTACTTTACTATATTACATAGTTTGGATCACTTAAAAAAGGAGAAGGGGAATCTGTTTCTGAATTTTCAAAGATGTTTAATAAAATGTATAATAAGATTCTTGCTGAGATCAAATCTACAAAAACCTCTGTCAAAATTAATTATGATAGTGCTTTCGACCTTGATTTCTTCCTCTATTAAGAGAAAGAAGAGCTACTTCCTTGGCTCATATGCAAGATGCGGCCCTGAAAGTGGAATCCAATATATTGGCAGTTGATAATATTAGGAGTAATGCTGATAGAGACAGAGGAAAAGGGAGGTTTGAAGCTTCAACCTATGGTTCCTCCGTTTCCAACCCTCAAGTAGATGAATTGACCAAGCTGGTAAATTCACTTTCTGCTGAGGTGGAAAGATTGAAACTCGAAGGAAAGCAGAGCTATAGGAATCCTCCTAATGCTGAAAATAGGGGTAACTTCAGAAGACCAAATAACACCCCTCAGATTATCCAAAGAGATCAAATAAACAAGGATAGGGATGATTAGACAATCCAAGCTCCTCTCCAAAATAACCCTATTACTGATGAAGAAGGAGAGGAAGAAGAGGTTGATCCTGAAATCCAATTTCTTGGAGACACCTCCTCATTTCCACATTTAACCCAATTTGCATATGAGAAGTCTCTCATGGACAACCAACTAAATGAGTTGAGTAATAGGAAGAGGAATAGTAGCAGTTCACATAAATATAACCTCGGGTCCAAAAAGAAAGAAGGGAAGTCTAGCATTCCTGAGCAGTCTACTAGAGCAGAGGCGCCTGCTAAAGATGTAGCTGAAATAAACAAAGGTAAGAAAGAACAAAACCCCCCACCAACAGTCAAAATCCCTTTCCTAGAAGTAAAAGAGATTTTGAAGCTTCTTTCCTCTTTTATCTTTGAGCATGAGATTCAAAAGATTAGGATCCCTGTACCATTTTTGGAGTTGATAAAAAATGTAGAATTTAAACAATATCTTTCCAAAATGTTGCAGCCCGAACCCTCCTCAAATGCCACTAATTTAGTAAATCTTCAAGATGAAAAGCCAAAAATCATCCTACATCCTTTGGTAGAAGATAGAGATGATTCATCCACTCCCTTATATACATCACTCAACATACATGATAAGGTGTTGCATAACTGTTTGATGGACTCAAGGGCATCTCATAATCTCATGCCCAAAACTGTCATGGATGAACTTGGATTAGAAATCACAAAGACTTACCATGACTTGTATTCTTTTGGATCTAGGAAAGTGAAGTGTCTTGGGGTCATCAAAGATCTGGTTGTTTCAGTTTTCCATGAAAAGTGTGGTCATGGATATCGTGGTGGCTTATGTTCTCCCCAAGTATGGCATGCTCTTGTCAAGATCTTGGATAAAAAGACTTGGGGGAACCTTGCAGATGGAACTCACATATGATACCATTCCTGTGTTTGGAGGGGAGTATAGAATAGTTTACAGGGAAGCTCAGTTGACCTACATTATTAGTGACGAAGAAAAACCCACCAACCATCCTATTTTTTCACTTGATACTAATTTGGGATCCAGATTATTGCAGCTCACTGATGCTCTTGAACCTCCTCTTGAAATTAGAAAATGGTCCATTACCTTTTGTGAAGATGCTCCTCCAATCACCTTTTTTTGGAAGATGTTCTTTGACGTGGCCTCTTCTAGAGAGGGTGTTGGTGCTGTAGTGGTCTTTGTTTCTCCTACTCAAGATACTATACCCTTGTCCTACAAGTTAGAAGTTGAAACTATCAACAATGTGGAAGAGTATGAAGCTCTTGTTTTGGGTTTGAGGGCTGCAAAAGACATGGGAATTAAATATATTTCAGTGTTTGAGGATGCTAAATTAATTGTCCATTAGAAAAATATTTATCAAGCCAAACACCCTAGGATAAGAACTTATAGAAATTAAGTGTGGGACCTGGTTGATAGTTTTTTCTTAGATTTCAACATTTCATTTATTCCAAGAGAAGAAAATGCCATGGCTGATTCTTTGGTTGTTTCAACAAGTAATTTTAGAGTCCCCTTGCCACCTAAACTCAGGTATGATGTAGAAGTGAAATATAGACCCTCTGTACCTGACAATGTCAAACATTGGAAAGTGTTTGAGGATGATCTTGAGATCAAAATATTCCTTGAGACTGTTGGTGATTTTTCTGCATTACATATTGACCAAGATCATGATTCTGAAAGTTATCATCATGCTGATGTTTTCCTAAACAAAATTCCTAATCATCATATTGTCCAATTGCTTAGTAATTATATTCCAAAGGGACTAGTTCCTTTGGAAAGACTTTTTGACATGAATGATGTGGCAGTGAAGGGTAAAGATTCAACTAATGATATTGATGTAACTGAGTGCAATATTGGTACATAGAAGGATCCAAAATTTGTCAAGTTGTCAAGCATCTTGTCAGTGGAACAAAGAGACGAATATGCTGAACTGTTAAGAGAATTTGCTGATGTGTTTTCCTGGACATATGAAGATCTCAGAACATAAGAAACAAGTGTCATTGAACATAAGATCCCATTGAAGGAAGAGGCCAAACTATTTAGGTAGAAATTGAGACAAATAAATCCTGTGTTGCTTCCTATTATGGAGAAAGAGGTCAAAAAGGTTTTGGATGCCAAGATTATCATTCCTTTGAGATATTCCGAATGGGTGGCCAACCTGGTCCCATTGAGAAAGAAAAATGGAGAAATCAGACTTTGTGCCGATTTCTGGAACATGAACAGAAGCTCTAAGAAGAATAATTACCCCTTGCCAAAGATGGAGCACATATTGCAGAGAGTGACAGGTGGTTCTAGGATCTCCATGATTGATGGATTTGCTGGCTACAATTAGATCTCTATCTTGCCTTAAGACAGAGAAAGGACAACATTCATTACTCCTTGGGGTGCATTCATGTATGCTAAGATGCCCTTTGGATTGATGAATGGAGGGGCAACCTTCCAGTGAGATATGGACATTGCATTCATTGGAGAAAAAGATAGATTTTTGGTCATCTATTTATATGACATCGTTGTATTTTCCAGGTTTGATAAAGATCATTTTTATCATCTGAGAAAGGTATTCTTGAAATGAAGAAAATTTGGTCTCTCTCTAAATCGCAACAAGTCTTTATTTTCCATGCAAGAGGGAAAATTGTTGGGGCACATTGTGTCAGCTGCAGGGGTGAAGATTGACCCGAACAAAGTGGAGGCCATCTAGTCCTTGTCTCCTCCCAGATCCAAGAAAGAGGTTCAGTCTTTCTTGGGTAAAATAAACTTTCTAAGAAGGTTTGTTTCTAATTTTGATGAACTGGTTAAATACATTACAACCATGCTTAGGAAGGGAAATGAAGTGAAATGGACTACTGAGTCCAGAGATTCTTTCAACCAAATCAAGAGGGCGTTGACTGAAGCACCTATTCTTGTCAGTCCTGACTACTCCAAGGATTTTTTGATTTTTTCCTTCGCTTCAGTTGATACAATAACAATTGTTTTATTGCAGAAAAATGTTGAAGGATTAGAGCATCCTATTGCCTTTTTCAATAGGGCATTGAGAGATGCAGGGATGAAATATGACATCATGGAAAAACATGCCTATGCTTTGGTGAAATCCCTCAAGGATTTCAAGGTCTATGTTCTGCATTCAAAATTCATTGCTTTTGTCCCTTCAACTTCAGTGAAGGAGATTCTCATACAACCTAACATAGATGGAAGAAGGAGCAAGTGGATTGCCAAAATCCTTGAATTTGATCTTGAAATAAAGCCCACCAAATTGGTTAAAGGCCAAGGTTTAGCTAGGTTGTTGGTTGAATATAATTGCAAATATTTGGGGGTTAATTTCATCAACACTTGCTCAGAAAATCAACAAGTTGAGTTGCCTGATAAAGATTCTCAAGCTAGCCCTATATTGGTTGAATGTGCTTGGTACAAGGACATTATATTTTTTCTACAAAAGTTGCAGCCTCTTGATGGTATGGGGAAAAACAAGGTGAGAGCATTGAAGCTTAAATCAATTAGATACTGTCTTATTGGTCAAGTCTTGTACTGGAAAGACCCGCTGGGAGTGATTTTGAGATGTTTAGACCCACAGGAGGCCCAAAAGATTATGTTTGATTTTCATGACAGTTTATGTGGGGGACATCACTTCTGGAGGACTACAGCCTATAAGATTCTCAGGGCTGGGTATTTCTAGCCTAGTCTATTCACTGATGTTTGTGAAAAGATCAGGGCTTGTGTTAAGTGTCAAAAATTATCTGGAAAACAACAACTCAAGTCTTTTCCATTGAAGCCTATGGAAGCTTCAGGACACTTTCAGCAGTGGGGCCTAGATTTTATTGGGGAAATTCATCCTGCTTCAAGTGGTCAACATAGGTGGATCTTGACTACCACTGATTACTTTACCAAGTGGATAGAAGCCATCCCCACAAGGATTGCTTCCCACAAGGTGATCATTTTTTTTATTGAGGATATTATGGAAAAATTTGGTTGTCCGAACAAAATTGTCACTGATAATGCTGCATATTTCAAGGATGAACCATTGATCCAGTTTTGTGAGCAGTTCAGAATTACATTAATTCATTTTACCCCTTACTACCCCCAAGGGAATGGGCTGGTAGAGTCCTCTAACAAGAGCCTTATAAATATCATTAAAAGTATGGTAGAGGACAACAAGAAAGCATGGGATTCAAAGCTCAAATATGTTGTGTGGGATGATAGAGTAACAACAAAGAGGTCTCTTGGTGTCTCTCCTTTTCATATTGTGTATGAAATGGAGGCCATTTTTCCTTCTCATCTTTCCTTTCCTGTGGAAAAATTCTTCCAAGACTACCAAGGAGAGTCTGATGATATGATCAGAAGAATACAAAAGCTGGTAGAAGTGTAGTAGACCAAAGAACAATTACTGGACAAAGCACATGAACATTAACAAAATATCAAGCAGGCTTTTGACAAGAAGGTAAACAAAGAAGATTTCCATCTGGGAGATATAGTACTCAAATGGGATGCGCCCAACCAGGACAAAGGCAAGCATGATAAATTCAAATCCCTATGGATTGGGCCATTCAAAATCTCTGAGATATTTTCAAATATTACTTACAGGTTATAGAGTTTGGAGAGTGTTGAAGTTTTTGGTGGCCTTGTAAATGGACATTTTCTGAAAAGGTTCTTTGTTTGAGCCATGAGTGTCTTCTTCATGCCATTGTAAATATGATTCTCCTTTTGTTGTAATATCTGACCACATAGCCCTAAGATAAGGAACTGAATCTACTGAAGTTCTTAGAGCCTCGTAGGGAGGTCTCTATCCCCCATGGAGCCTAATGTTAGCACATATTTTTGATAGAAGGGTGTTTTTCCCTAGGAAAAAACCCCTTCATGAAAAAAATGTAGGAAAGGGGTGATTGCACAACCCACTTTGTGTTTTTATCCTAGGTTTTTGGGTGATTTGATGGTTTGGTGCCTTGTGATAAGGAGCATGCATATCTAAAAGGATGAGCATGGCGTGCTCATATCTATGGCCCACGACCAATATCAGACCCCCCCCAAACTTCTTCCTTTAATGGGGGGTGTCCAAGTTGATGGTTTTCTGGTGCGGGCCCCTCACTAACGTGTCACCTCTGTAGTAAATCGGACCCCCCCCCATTGTTGGTTGTGGAGCCTGATTATCTTCCTAATTCAGAGGTCCTTGATTTCAGTCGTGTTTATACCCCATGAATATTTACACCCCATAAGTATGTACACTCTTCCACGCAGGGGAGTGCAGAGGGGGGGTACCCCCTTTGCGGGCTCTTGAGGGGATATCCCCCTGGCTGGTGGGTCTGGGGGCAAGCGGGCCCCCAGTGGGGGTTCGGGGGTGAAGCCCCCGAAGCAAAAATTGCCTTGTAAAAGTATATTGTAATTTCATTGTA
>SNQJ01S0195769.1:0-17482 GCA_010110895.2 Picea sitchensis
GTGCACCTATTACTCATTCTGGTTTTGGATTAGCATTTTCTATTGCTCTTGAGCATTCAGTTTGGGGGTTTGCTATAAAAACCCTTGTGAGAAACTCAGTGGTGAAATATCTACTCACCTTGTTCCACAGCTTGGTCTCGGGGATGAAATACTCCTCCACACCATTCTAGTCTCAACACATCTCCATCTAGTGCTTTAGAAGGTAGCAAGTCATACTATTCTTGTGTTTCCAGAAAGGGCGCACCATCATCTGGAGGGAGGTTCGATCTAGCTTATCCTAAGGGCCTGGGGCCATTCCGACAATTCAGTTTTGTTTGCATGGGTAGGACCATCAGTTTGATGGATTTTTTGGAGGGCTATCATCATTCTACATTTGTCTATAGATTGGGAGGTCTTGGAGCCATAAGGGGACATCTTGTAATTCAGTAAAACTCATATCTAGGGAGATCTGCTTGAGATATGAGTTCGAAACTTCTCCCACGTGATTCTCATAGCCCGATCTATATTATTGGAGAGTTTCAGAGCATTTGGAAGCCTCCTTCAGCAGGGCCAAACTAGCTAGGTTTTCAGTCATCCAATGGGGCACCCCATTCAGTGGGAAATTCAGATCTACGGGGTTTGAGAGTGGATTTGGGAATTTGGAAATCTGGGTTGTCCTTACAGTTTCCCAATCTATCATTTGGCATATTTCTCAGGATGATTGGACATTTTTGGTAGCAGGGAAGAATTATTGAGGGCTTCAACATTCTAGCAGGACATGGCACTTTCCATCTTGGAGGTTGAGCATTAGTACGACTCAGATCTTCTTGATTCAGTCTTCATTGTATATCTAGACTTTGGAGGCTTATTTTGTATTGTCGGGACCATTTTGTAGCAGCTCATATCTATTGTTTGTATGGCCATTTGATGTTTATCGGCCATCTATTGTATTGATCTTACATTTCTCATAATAAAAAGGTCAGATATTTGCTTGTTCTTCTACATCTTGAATATATTGTGATATCTATGTGTTGACGAATCTTGTATGCACTTAATAACTCAATAAATTAGTAGTAGTTAGTGATTCCAAGAAAGAATTTGGCTTGGCATCATTACATATATTGATTGGTATGAGATTTTACATGCCAAGTTGGTTGTCAAAAAATCACTTATTAAGGATCAATGCAAAAAAGTTGGTCCTAATACTCCATGTTGATAAGAAAAAACCGAAAGTGACATGTGTGCTTTCAATCTCATAAGAAAGCATTGCACCTACTCCTATCAAGTTTAAGAGATTTTTATATGATCATAGAATAAATTTCATGACCCAAAAGAGTTAGAAACCCGAAATGTCACCCATGCACCATCAACCACAAATGACAACCATGGTTATTATGAGAGAGATGGTGGAAATCCCTTAATCTCTCTATGGAAACACAATATTGCATCTCAAGAGGGTGATATGTAGAAGAATATAATTCCTTTTAGATCAAATAGATGGAGTTTGAATAAGAAACCATGAATTTATAAAGTATATTGAATCTACCATAGATACTTTCCTAATGCATTATCATCCCTACCTTTAGGAAGTAGTTCAATTCTCCATAAAAAATATTTAAAAAGTTCATAATTACAACAACTAGAGAAAAACATCATGCTAACATGAAAATGGCCCAAACTCCACTAAGAGAAAGGACATAGAGAGTAGAGCCACTAGTTAGTTGTTAGCAGTCACTGAGAACCCAGGATTGGGAGTGAAGAAAGAGGGAGGAGATAGTAGATTACTTGATTAAATATGAATTATAATGAATCCAAGGTTGAGATTTATTTTACACGGTACTTCAATTAGGCTTTAATGGTTTTAGTAGGTATAAAAAAAATATAGACCTAGAGATAAAATTTTATTTTCCACCTAGTTAATTATATGTTCTACTCATAATAGAAAAACCAAGCAAAAGTAAAAAGGGTGAAAGGATGGATGCTAACTAGAATAAAAATACTAGAATCCCTTATTGCAGAACCACCAAGACTTGAACCTCCTCTGTGTTTTCTAGATCACTCCTAAGTGGTATATCTTCCTACAAAACACTTGGAACCATATTCCAACAAAGTAATATCCACAATACAAGATCTATCATACAAATAACATAAATTACATTACCCAATATGGAAGATCAAGTGTGCCCTTGGCAATGAGGTGCTTTCCATATACATGGTGTGTTGGTAACCTCCACCGAGGTGTGGTTGAAGAGGATCCGAGCAAACACTAAGGGTGGAAGCAATAATCCCTACACCAAGGAAACCAATTCAACAAGAGAGACAAATCAAACCAATGGAGAGATTATACCTATGAAGGAAAGCCTCTAATTGAAAAAGGTTTAAGGGAAATAGCTAGTCCAAGTTATTATTGTTGTCATCATTTTCATTATCATCGGTACAATTATCATCATCATCATAATTAGTACAATTAATATCGCCATCATCATCATCATCATCGTATCTGATCTCTTTCTCTCCCTCTTCTCCTTCATCTCTTTCTCATCATAGTCATCACACATTATGAGTACATTCATTAATACCAAATCATCATTGTCATTATCATCATAGTCATCAACATCTTATAATCACATCATCATCATCATCATCATCATACAATCACATCATCATTTCCATCATAATCATCATCATTGTTATTGTAATATAATCAAACATCGGTTTTTTCTCATTTCTTTAGTTTTCTAACATTGTTCCACCAAATCTATTGATCTGAAATTGGGGTTGTGCCCCAAATGGCTATCCTAGCATCATTTAGAGCACCTAGAGCTATCAAGTCCATAATTCTCTAGTTTATCAAAACTAATACTCTACAGAGGAAATCAAAACCAGAACTAAGATCACAAGAATGTGCAACTATGAAAAAAGAGGCAACAAAACAATGAACACTGAATTGAGTTTCTTTATTGTACTATACAACAAAAAGGTGATTGGATTACAATGCATTCCTTTGCAAAATATGATCATAAGGTGCAAAGATATATCTGGAAGATGTTGATATCATCATGTGATTATACGATGATGACGATGATCATTATAGAATGATGATGATGATGACGATGATCATTATAGAATGGAAAGGTTTCTTGTATGTGTTAGAATTAAAGATACATGATTTGGAACTATATGCTGTGGACCATTTGGCTTATATATCCTATGATTGACACATTATAATGTCAAGTGCATGCTTATAATGGGATTAGTATTGATCCTAGTTTTCATTGACATTATTGCGTTGATATTGTTAAAGGTTTTGTGTGACTGTATATGAGATTAAGGGAGTATATATTAGACAAAGTCTAAAGTGTTGTATATACACAAAATGGCTAGACAATGTGTGGAAGATACTAACAGGCATTCTTGCAACTCTAGACCTCCTATATGCTCACATCAACTTCTAACAATGTGTTAACAATATTCATAGCCAAACGTTTCCTTAATTAATTATGACTCCAAAGTTTCAAAATGTACTTGACATGTATTGATAAGTTAATGTATTCAACATCCCCAAGGAACTGTTGTGATAGATAAATTTTCCAATTTCAATTGCTAAGATTGTGTTAGTGATCATAATGGATAAACAATTATGGCCCATGAATCATGTATTAGGGACTAAATCCTTAGATCTTCATCATCAATTCATGGCTTAGGCCCCAAGGATCATTCTTGTTGTGCTCAATATTTGAAGTTGGGCCTATAATCATCCTTGTTAAGATTGTGTCAGTGATCATAATGGATACACAATTAGGGCCCATGAATCATGTATAAGGGACTAAATCCTTAGATCTTCATCGTCAATTCATATCTTAGGCCCCAAGGATCATTCTTGTTGTGCTCAATATTTGAAGTTGGGCCTATAATCATCCTTGTTAAGATTGTGTCAGTGATCATAATGGATACACAATTAGGGCCCATGAATCATGTATTAGGGACTAAATCCTTAGATCTTCATCGTCAATTCATGGCTTAGGACCCAAGGATCATTTTTGTTGTGCTCAGATCTTCATCGCCAATTCATGGCTTAGGCCCCAAGGATCATTCTTGTTGTGCTCGATATTTGAAGTTAGGCCTATAATCACCCTTGTTAAGATTATGTTAGTGATCATAATGGGATACAATTAGGCCCATGAATCATGTATTAGGGACTAAACTCAGATCTCATCGTCAATTCATGGTTTAGGCCCCCAAGGATCATTCTTGTTGTGCTCAATATTTGAAGTTGGGCCTATAATCATCCTAATTGTGTATCCATTATAAATGATTCATGGGCCCTAATTGTGACCAAATATCCTTAACAATGTTACTTGTACCTAGGGAAAGCATGACAAAAAATGACCTATTGATCGGAGCCTTTGGCATGACTCGCCAATGTTCTATGATGTAAGCTGCCTATTTCAAAATGGGAATTTAACTCATATATATATATGGCCATAAGATGCATGGGAAGTTATTCATTAGAATTTTTTGAGGGGAAAGGAAGACAATGGATTAGACAACATGTCAAACAAAGGAATTCATTTTTTCCTTTATATAGTTGTCACTTATAGGTTTTATAGAGATAACTGGGAGGCTCTTGGCCTACCAATAAAATGGTACATAAAATTAGGATACATAAGTTGTTGCATGTGTGGCTCACAACAATAAATGGCCTCCGCTTAGAACCATGTCCTCAAGCATAGAAAGAAAAAATATATAAGTTCATCTCCTTCAAAAAGTAAAAACATATAAACATCATATAAAAAATATAAACATACCCCCTAAAAATATGAAATAACTCACTTCTTCTTCTTTCATCCATCTCAACATCTATATCATGATCTAGTTCAAAATCGATAATGTTGAAAGGCTCCATTCCTATCATCATCATCAATGTCACTTTTGCTACTATAGTTATCGATAACATCAATGAAATCGATGTCTCCTACATTTGGATGATCAACTTCTTCAACTTATTCAACTTCTTCGTCTGACATATCGATTGAGACACTTGCTCTTGATCTGCATAATCATGATCTTCTTCCTCGCTATTATCTTCATCCTCGCTACATGATTGTACTTTACCGATCTTCCTCTTGGATCACATCTAACAACGTACGACAAACCTACTTTACTGTGTGTGTACCTCGCTGAGTGTTACATGTTCACATTGGATTGGAATAACATAGGGCTCTGATCCCGACTCAAAATTCCCTTTATTAACCATGGTAAATCCATTATCGTGCTCAATAACAATTATTTTATAATCACATTCATGAATTCAGAGTCTACTCATTTAATCTCGTAAACAAACACTTAAAGGAATTAAAATCACACCAATTATATCCCCAAATGGCCATAGTACATATTCTCAGCTTCTTTCGATTTCACTTCTAGAGGAAATGTTGGTGACCTTAAACACCGTAGTTGGTCCTAATAATCCTCGGTGGTTTTCATCTTATCATGCAACATTTTGATACGAATTACCACCATTACACCACATAGCCTTGTGATGTTTCAACTGCAGCATGGAAAACAAGTAAAAATAAATTACTTAATTAATAATCCTCATATAGACTTTACTAAATATATATTTCAATAATTAAACAAACCAAATACATTGAAAATTGGGAAAAAACTAGGAAAATGTGGGTAACAAATTTAACTTGTCTTTATCTTTTAAACCAAAGGTTAAATCAAATTCCCTTGATGTAACATCAGGAAATTGATCTCAATGACAATGCTTTTTTAATCATCTTACTCACCCTTCCCATGATAACTCACCTAAGTATTCTTCAAGATATTCTATCCAATGCTCCATCCAATCGTTGTTGTTTGTAATGTATAAATGTAAAAGCATCCCACTCTCGAGAAACTATATGATAGAATAAAATTTAATATCATTAATTAGTTATTGTTAATAAATGAATAATTTAATAGATATGTAATATATTAAATCTATGTCACATGATCTAATAATTACCTTTCACACTCCTCGCTTTACCTTTCCCCAATAGGACCTCCCCTTCAAATTTGTTGATGGATTCGAGATGCCAAATGCGCGGCACATTCATATTTTCAAGCACTTAGGTATATATTGATTAATATACACCATGCATTGATATAATATATAACCCTCAACCATAGAACCCTTTGAACGCTCTTTGTCTAACAAAAGCCTTCGACTCTAACCGCCTCCACCAACCATTATCGACTTGTGTGTATTGGTCCACATATTTCAATCTCCCCAACTTAGTGTATGAGGTAGTGTTCGCGTGCATTGAAAATGATGGAGGTAGATATTGTAGCATTTGACACATTAGTCGGGAATTTCTCTCTTCCAATACCTTATATCTTCTTTATCGATTTATTTTGATGATAGCCACCTACAAATGTCAATGCAATAAAAATATCAAGGCATACATAAATTTGTGTAGATAAAAGATAATATGTCAATAAGTTCCAATAAAATCACATAAGAAGTACATTAAATTCCATATAAAACATTACTTACATCATGTATTTTCCAAAATCATATATAACTTATTTTATGTTGTTGTCATCGCCTCGAGAGATAAAGGTAGAACATATCAGAACAAAACAACAAAAAATACTATTTGTTTCCAAAAATGCATACCAATAAGAAAAATATTTAATGAATGTGCTGTCACCATGTGTTTTTAACCCTCACCAAAATCAATTCCTTTTGTTATTAATATTTTTTGTATGTTCAACTTAAAACCCCATCGGAAACCTAATTTTTCAAATAACCTCTTTTACAATATTGCCCTGTTTCTCCATCAATAACCAAAGAAGACTAGTATTTTGTTCACAACCATTTCCATTAGAATTAATAATAACACTTTGTAATGCATGATTAGCTTTCTGGATGTCACAACAAATCTTTCCAATTTCTCTCTTTGTTAGTCTTCCAATATTTGTCATAACAATTCTGCTATGTTCTTCCCAATATGCATTGTATCAAACAAATGAACTTTGTAGGTTCCCTCGTATCATGGCAATTCCATCAATTTCATCTAACTTTTCATTCCTCGGAAGCCCATTCGCGTGTCTTTAATCCATTACTCATGAAACATCAACAAATTGAAATTAACACTAAATTAATGGACAAAATGAAATTAATACTAATGAGATAAACCAAATATTTATATAATAGGGTCATACATAAATAATTTCCATGACCTTGACAATTTCTAATATATTCCAACTTCCATAGCGAGGTGTCATTCTTCGGTTTTTCTTCCATTTTCTCTTTACCATTGAAATTTGCTTTATCCGTAGTTCGACAACTTTTGTTCTAGACGTAAAGTGCCTATACTCATCAAACACTTCCTTTCTAAACTCCTTGAATCTGGGTGAGATTTAATCCTAGGACCACAAACTGGCATGCAAATTTACTCCTTTGTTTGAAGACCTACAAGATATAAGAATAAATGTAGCATCAAATTAGAGTTACAATTAAAAATAATTCATGTTTTTTCTAAAAAGATATATAATATTAAATCACAAAATAAGTAACAATATACCACAAAATGTGTTAACCCTGGGGCATCATGAATTAGTCCATGATAGTATTCCCATGGAATTGAAATCAGCTCTTTCCCTATTGGTCTAGAGATGTAATATAGTGATGCCAACCCATAACTTCAACAACTCATCGATGAGAGGCTCAATATATATGTTCATATCTTTAACCTGGTACCTAATTGATTGGTTCAACCTAATGCATGATTAATTATACTTATCTAGATGTCGCGATATATAAAAGAAATAATTACCATGCACAAAACAAAGAAATGAAATATTTTGTCATGCTTTAAAGAAAATAAAGATAATTAAATAATTGAACAATCATTGCCAACATTGTGTGCTCTCTCTGATCAACATCCAAGGAGGGAAGGTTATTGTTTATAACAAGAACAAGCCACACTGAGTACATAGAACTAGTTTCCAAATGGATTGACACCATTAGATGCAAACGAAAGTCTAACATTAAGAGGTTCTAAAATTGACCACTTTTATTCAATGTAGTTCAATGCGTAGCCATCTCCAGGCATTTTAAGAACATCGTCTCGACTTTTGTTCTTGCATGGAAATCCATAAACTGCGCTATACTTTGGCACCTAAACAATCGCCAAAACGTGGAATTATCGAAACATAACGAAGAACTTTGCGAGACAACTTCTTTGATACGCTTTATCGGTTCGGTATATACTTATTTGACATTGTGGAAATTCATTTTCTAATGCATATTGTCCATAATATATGATATGATCATTAGGAGATGCATCAATAGCCCCGATAGTCCATTCCAATTTCTTTCATAATCATGGATATTTCTCGATATAAAGGTGGAAAAATATTTGACAACTAATGCATCACCTAACAACAATATACAAAATTCTAAACAATAAGTCAATGTAAACACACATCAATATATTATCATCCAATATACTAATTTCCAAATTAGAAAACAATAAAGCAATATAGGAAAAATTGAACCTTTTAAGTATTTGTGAACATGCATTCATAAATAATTAACAAATTAAATACCTTAGTATCTAGGTGAGACATGTGTTTGATAAACCATTCAAACCTTCTGTGTTCACCAACAACAATATAGCGTGATAAAATATTTATTGTTGAGCCTTCATAAGAGGTTGATGATTCTATAGGATCAACATCATGACTACATCATCCTAGTTGTCCCTCATCCATTGGAGCAAAATGTGTCTTGGATCAATATATGTATCCCATCTTCCCGATTTGAATCACTAACATTATTCCATCCATATCATCATTAATAACTTAATTAGCAGCTTCACATTTCGATCTCAAAGTTCATCTCCATGTAGAGTAGTATTTATGCTAGTACTTTACAAATAACTCGAGGTCGACACTTTTGGGGAATTGTCTATATATTTAAAACAACATAGAAAAGTTAGTGTATAGAAAAAATATAAAAAATCTCAATAAGAAATATTACTAAAATTCATGACATATTGATTATTACAGAGAATACATTAAATATTGAATCCTCTTACCAAGGGACAATATTCATAACCCCCTCGGCATGCCCCTTCTCCTCACAATGTTTTTTGTTGTTGTTATTAAAAGTCTTTATTTTGCAAGCCTCTGCAATAATATCAAGGGCAATAACATTTTACATCACCCCTCACCTCCAATGTCGCTCTTAACCGAGCAAGAAGCTCTGCCATTTTCATTCACAGACAACCTTTGTCCTAACAAGTAATTGTCTTACCTACACCATACCAAACATTAGGTTCTCAAATTTTTATATTTCCATTACTCCTTTTGATTATGATATGTTCATTTATAGTGACCTACATATTTATAATAAGGTCAACATCTTTATAATAGAGTGATCATATGTGTAGAGGATCAACATCATGACGACATAGATAGCATCTTTATAATAAGGTCACATGTGTTAAATGTTTTCTTTATATAATAATCACATATACACCTAACATAAGTTTAGGTTAGTGTTTATGTGGTATCTTATTAGTCCTCGCTAAAGAAGGGAATATAGCAACCAATTAGTATCATTTCACCAATCAGTGTTGAGTTTCAAGAGCAATTCCATATCTTTATCAAATAAAAGAGAGAGACATTGTAGTTATTATAAGGGTATGTGGATTCCATAAATATAGAATATTATGGAATCCACATACCCTTTCCATAGAATACTAACTATATCCAAAACCAAAGACATGAAATATGGTACTACACATATTATATAAATATATTATCAAGGAAAAAATAAGCTAAATGCAATTTGGACATTTGAAAAAAAAATTACAAGTTAAATGAGTACATCAATAAAAAATAACATACTAACCTTGCAAGATCAAAATCCGAGCTATGTAGATCAAGAATTGAATTTGTTCAACCAGTGGGTGACGGAAAAAATAAACAGCTCAAACATAATCCAAGAATAATGTCACAACTGTAGCAATTATGTCGCAAAGTCTCTTAAAGTCACGTATATATAGATAAAATAGTCAACTAATCGTTAACATCGATCAGTGAGATAGGAAAAAATTTCGTCACTATTGCCACGAAAGTTCGTCTCTATAGCGACGAAAATCCCGACTAGGTTAAATTAAGATTTTCGTCGATATTGCGACGAAATTTCATGGAAATATCCATGAAAATCTTGCCCTGTTTAAAAAAAATATGAAACTAGTGGAAGCATGGAAAATTTTCGTGGAATAATCCACCCATATGTAGTAGTGTTGAAGAATCTCATGAATGGTACTTACAAGTTGATTCAGTGGATTCAGGGAAAAGTGTTCAAATGGTGGCAATATGTGGATAGCCAGTGGGGTCAAAGGTAAGGTTTGTAGCCTTAATATGGGTATGGTATGTCCTCCATGTTGATATACTATCAAGGAAGGTTTATTGGAAGGTGATGTTAGTATGGGGACATGTGGAAATGTGGTTGGACATCGAGTCTGAGTAGAGATAATGAGAGGACACCTATATGTGAAATGGTCTTGTTGTTCATATAATGTGCATGGAAATTGCATTCATTCATTTACTGATGTAGAAATATAATGAATGTCAATAACATTTGTGATGGTCGGGGGTTCCTGTGTGGGCGCAGGTAATGTAGTTTGACACATTGTCAGTAGGGTTTCTTGAAATTGAGGGAGAGTTTGGAAGTAGTGAGTGTAATGAAAGAATTGTGAGGAGATGGTGTAGGCATGTTTTGTTTGGAGACCTTTATGTTTGGAAGAAGAAGGATTCATGGTTGTAGGTGTGGAAGCTAAAATAGGTAGTAATAGTTTTTTTTTGGGAAGTGGAATAATATTTTGTAACTCTGGGAAAGTTGGGAACATATTAGTTGGGTGTCCAACTGCTACGCAAAGTGTGCATGGTGGTTGGATATGAGGGGGGGATGGGAGTCTTGGGTATTTCTTCTTTCTATTTCCTTGATTTTTGGTTTCATTTTCCCCTTTTTGAGTATCCTAGCCTCCTTTGTTGGCATCAATGCCCCCAAATGTTTGATCAATTCAAAGAGGTGGAATTTGAGCCACTGGTTGTGTGGGAAAAACCTCAGGTTGCAGTGAGAGTGATGGAACCCGTACCATCGATGGTTGTTTTAGATATCATACAAGGATGGTGATCACCATGTTTTGCAAGGTGAGGGTAGATTCTACCTAATATGTTATAAGACAAGGTGGTGGGTAAAAGAAAGGGATTTTTGTGATGCCTTGTGGGACCATTTTCCAAATAGTGATTAGTCAGGTCATGGGTGGGTGTTTCGGAATGGGTGATTCATATTGAGAAGGAGGTAGTGGAATGTCCTCAAACAATAATTTTGGTGGGATCTCAAGGGGTAATTAATCGCGAATTTTCACACCATCAAAAGTGATGACGCAGAATTGGTTCGTGTTTTTGGAGGGTGGGGAAGGGGGATACCCTTGGTAGGAACCCATCAATGATGGGTCGTGAAATATTTATGGTCTAACCTATAGAATTGGTGAAAATTCAGAGTCAGCATGGATTAATTGAAGGATATTATCTATGTGCCATGTCTGGTTAGGATCATAGTGGGTTAATTGGCCAATAGTGATGATCTTCACATTGTGGGGGAAGAGCATGGTCCTAAATATTAAAGAGGCTCATAGATTATACATCGCTGGACCATAATGTTCCTGATTTTGATGGTAATTTGGAAAGAAGGTAGTGAAGGAAGGAATGGGTCAACTTTTTCCAAATCAAAAGTGATTAGATGAGTGTCTAAGGAGTATATTGCCCCCAATTGTGAAATAAAGGATTTTCTTTGTGAAGGGAAAGTCTGAAGAAACTCTAATACTAAAATGGAAGTTGGTGATTGGGTTAGATCATCAATAAGACTCTAGTTGTGTGCATCCCTTGCATGAGCATTATGCACATTCCTGCATATATGGGCCAAGGGAATCTAGGTAGTGGCTTCAATATTAGATCGAGGAATCATCAAAGGTTTTCATTCTAGAAATTGGGGGGATTATGATGTAGTTGGGAAAGTGTTAGGATTCATGTCGTATTGATGGTTGTAAGTTTGTAAGATAATTTCCTCCTTAGTGGTGAGGAATATATTGTGGTCTATTGAATTACCAGGTTGTAGCTGGTCTAGCAGAGGTAACTATCTCATCTATTGTGAGTGAGGGTAAGCTTCCAGTTGTGTGTTAATGATACCTTGGTGAGGGATAGGGTTTTGCAATACCGTGGGTGGTGGGGGAGGCACATAGCTCACTGGTACCTTCCATGGCCCTTGAGGGGTGGGAGGCCTTGGTGGATTCATGGCTTCTTTCATATGGTTGTAATTGATGATTTGGGGGTAATAATCAATATAATGGTTGTATTCTCCACATAGTGCACAAGGAAAATTAATTCACATGTTGTTATTTCTCCCTTTTCATGCTTGACCATTGTTATTTCCCTCTTGGGGGTTTTGGTTAGACTAATTTTGGTTTTCCCTAAGTGGGGAGTTATGTTCTTGGGGATTTCCCCCTTGTCCTTAGTTTTTGTTCTTTCTCTTTCTCCTATTATTGTTAGGTTGATGAGGGCGGTCTTTTGTATTCAATTATTCAAAAGATTGAACTAGTTGAATAGGAGATGGTTGAATAAAATTAACTCCTACATGTTTTTATTCATTTTTTGGGGTGACAAGTTGAGGGAGACCAGGGAATGGGTAGTATGGGTTACTTTGAGGGATGGGTCCATATTGATTATTTGTGGTGTAGGTGTTGTCTCCATTAATGGGGTTGTATGATGTGGTTGGCGAGGGGCCTGTGTGTGGTACTTGCATCGGGTTGGTGGGGTCGTTGGTACATGTGCTCCCATTGAGGGAGGAGGAGGTGTCATAAATGTTGGTTGGAGTGGTGTGGTAGGATAGTATGGATTTCCCCCATATAGTGGTTGGTATTGGTTGGACCCAAACATGGGTACTAATTAAGAATGTGGACGAGTATGGGCCATTGACCCAATCAACCCATCAATAGCAAGCAATGTTCCAGGTTTGTCTTGAATAAATGGTAGAGGATGAGGAGAATATGGAAGGATAGAGTAGAGGTACCCCAATTGGGAATACATTAGATCAAACTATCGAGCCTTTGTGATGGCTTCATCTTCAGTTTGAGGTAAGTTTGTGGCCATGTCTTTGGCAATGCAAGGAATAGATATTTGAGGAACCAGTCTAGTCATTGTTGAGGGTTAGTATCATCCTTACAAATTCTTCTTCTTCAATTCCATTTGTGAATATGGTCATTTATATGGATAGTGGTGGTTGTTTTGAACTATGAATGAATTTTCAAACCAGTGTCATGACATACAGGTAATTGGAAGATTGATAGGAGAGACTTTTATAGCGATTCAAATGTCATATGGGACCTTGACTTCTTGTCTATGTACCATTTGGATGAGGGATAAATGAGTTTTCTTTGAAATAAACTTGAATGAATGGAATATTCCATAATGTTGTTAGAAAAACATCATAAATGAAAATACATGATGTGGTTAGTTGGGTATTCTTCGGGATTCTTAGGGATATCAGAAGGTAGGGGAATATTCAACCAAGTGGGGTCATGTAATATACAATCATTTTTCAATTTGGTTAGATATGGAATATTGAGTGATTCCAAGTATGGCATGTTGGGGGTGTTTTATTCCATGGTGTGTAGAATTGCAGAAGTGTTCCATTGGGAGGATGGTTGGGAGATTGTAACTTGCGAACAAGGTTTGGATCTACCTGTTTTTTATGGAGGAATAGTACGTAAGATATTCTGGTTATTGGTTCCAAGCAAGGTAGATCCAAGAAAAAAAAATCGTAGAACTGTGGCACTTACTAGTGTGTGTGATGGTAATGCTAATGTGTCAGTCAAATTAGGGACACCTCCCAAAATTGGAGGGAGGTTTCTCAAACGTATTGAATACCAGAAATGCCATGGTTCCCCTATGATTCTAGACTATAAGTGAATGTGTGAAATTGGTGATGAGAAAAAATAAATGGACAAGTCCTTTGTAAACTATCTTAACAATGCATCTCCAAAGTGTATGTAATTAAAACAGTAGTAAGCATACATAAAGAAAGTAACAATGTGAGATGGTTGATGGTTTTATATGCATGGTTGAATAAACAACAAGTGAATGTTTCCTAATAGACATATCGTCCTTAATTTCAAAATTAATTGGGCCTTCCAAAAGAACTCAACAGTGGGACATGAATCCACCAGAAGAGGAGCCAGTGAATATATGAACAATCAATTATAATGTTGGAAAAATAGGATTGCGAAGAAATAAAATAAAATTAACACGGAAATAAAACAAAGAAGATACACAATACAATAGAGACACAGATATACATGGTTCACCCAATGTCGGCTATGTCCATCAGAGAAATTTCTAGGTCCTTCCTTTTTATTATCCAACAAAATGAAGGGATATAACCTACAACTTAATCATTGTAACTTCCTCTTCTTTCTTTCACAGTCTCCTCTCTCAGAATACAATAATCACACACTTACAGAGAAAAAATACAATTCCCTCATAAAAGAGGGTTTCTTCTAGGGAAAAAATAATTAAATTAACTTCTACCATCAAAATCTGCAACCTTATAATGAACGGTCCATATTCACTATGAAATTACAATATTTTACAAGGAAATGTTTCTCAATATGTAGCCAGGGGGCCTACAAAAATTGTCATCCCCCACCCCCCCTAGACACCTCTAGCGATAGTTGTGGGGGGGAAATCCCCCCAAACCCCCTCCACTAGGGAATGGGGTTCAAGCATTGCTGAAACAAACCTATGAATTAGGAAGATAATCAGGGTCCACAACCAACATATAATATGGGGCGAAGGGGGAATATCTTGAAAGTATGTGTGATATTTCCCAATAGTCATTCAAAATATTATTGAGGTGTTATTGCATCCCACAACTGCCACCTGGGTAGACAAACCTAGATTTGGCCATTAAGTTACCTCTATGAAGCACGACATTCAAACTTTTGGCCTCAGAAATGGGTTAGATGTTGGATTATTTCCAAGGGTTGGGTGACCCAAGGAGGCATGCACATAACAACTGGACATCAATCTTCGAACCTTCATGGGTTTATCCCTACTTTATCATGTATTAATGCTTAATTTGAAGGATTTTTGTACCCTATTTCGAAACTTCTAAGTTTCAATGAGAAACTGATAATGGATAGTTATTTGAATGCCTATCCCAAAAATCATAACTTAGAGTACATTTTTCTTTTGTGTTCCTCTTGTGGAGGTTAAAGATGTGTTGTTTAATGTCTTCTTTAGGGATGTGAAAATGGGTTGTGAGGTTGGGGTCATGGGCCAACCTCATTGGTTAACAATGGTGTGAACAAAATCCTTTCACTAAACAAATGGAACCCTTCTAATCCTCCTAGATTGCTTATGGGTGCGGGGAGAAGAGAATACTATGGTTTCAAGTATCTAATCAAAATAAATTGAGAGAGTGGTAATATTGTTTTCAATAAGTGGAAGTGTGCAATTATTTTAAATAAGTTAGTGATAAAATTTTGACATGTGGACATCACTTGGTCCTTTAGAAATACTTTTTATCACTAAACTACTAAGTTTCACAAACAATCCATGTAAAAAATGAAAATCCCTAGATAACTATCATGGTGGACATGTGAGTCCTTACTCTTGATATTTTAATATTCCTACAATGTTAGATAATCTAAGAAATATTTGAAACTATCCCTATATTGTTGACATGTGGGCATGTATGGGCCCTTACAAATATTTTAAACTTCCTAGATTGTCTGCTCTAAAAACTTGAAACAATCCTAAGATTGTGCACATGTGGGAATGTATGGGACCTTACAAACCTTTTAGATTATGTTTCAAAAAATAAAACTAAAGAGGTATTGGACTCTCCTAAAATGATTTATTTAGTTGAAAAAATGAACTAAGAGGTATTGACCTCTCCTAAAATGATTGATTTTAAAGGGAGATGGAGTTTCTTATGAAATCCCTTTTTCTAATTTCCATGATCACACAAACATGTGAGGAAAGAGCATACTCCAAGATGGAAAAAATAGTGTCCTAGTCCCAAATTAATGTGATGATTTTGTAAAAGAAAAGATCTATTTTAAAATTATTATGCTAGGATACACCATCCATGTGGAAACAAATAACACAAAATATGGTGTGGTTCTTTTCATCCTCTTACATGTCCATGTGTGACTTAGTGACTATGAAAGAAACAACTTAAACCCTAATTTTTTTGGCTCTTCTAAAGTGCAGAAAATAAATCTACAACTACTTGGTGAAACCAACTTCAAAATACCTTACAATAAAGTGAAAAGGAGCGTATGCGTGGTTTTTTCTCAGAAAGTCACGTAGAGGGAATAGTCTGCGTGATTAAATGGAGTGGTCAGTGTGAATTTCCATGTGGATGACATATTTGTTCACCCTGAACCTGCACAAAAACAAAGAAATGGCAAGACAAAAATTTGAAATGAGTTATATCAACCAGGGTTGAATTGCAGTGTCTCAAGGATGGGTTGGGCCGATTTTGGTCCCTGCAAAAGGAAGAGTGATAATACAATATCTAAGAGTTAAAAATGGGATTAATTTGATCCAAATTCACCCATGGAATCACAAATATGTTTGGTCCTTTTGGTCACTTGAGTGAGCAAAAAATAGGACCCTTAGCCTCCTTGTTGGACCACTAAGACAACACTGAAATGATTAGTAGATTAGTGAGTCCACAAGATAGTAAAACAAAAAGAAAATAGCCAAGAAATGAAAACAAACTAAGCATGTGTAAATTCTAAAATATGCATGAAATTGACACAAGATATAACTACCCAAATAGCAAGTGATGTTTGAATTGAGAATACCAAAGGAGAAATGTGGGACTATGGATCTGTTATTCCTGCTTGGGATGGCTCTTGAGTCCTCCAAAAAATAGAGATTGACGCTCCTATCTAAAAATGGTGAAGAAATTCTTGGTCAAGTTTATGAAGAGGTGAGAAGCTTAGAAAATTAAATGATTTCTCAATGGGCTCTCAAGAGAATCAATGGCTTGTCTAAGAGAAAATGGGAAACATAACAATAAAATGAACTCATTCCTTTTTAGCATACAATGGTCATGTATTTATAGGAAAAAAGAAAGATATTTTATAACATGTTCCAAGTGTTAATGGGAGGAATTTATAGTATGTCAGAGTATGAGAGGGAGATAAAAGAAGACATAGAGGGGTGGTAGAGAGAGAGAGGTAGAGAGATGAATATAGAGAGGGGGTGTGGAGAGAGAGGAAGACAAAGAGTGTGAGAGGGGTAGAGAGGAAGACAATGAGAGTGTGTGAGAGTGAGAGGGGGTAGAGGAAGACAAAGAGAGTGTGTGAGAGTGAGTGAGAGGGATATAGATAAAGGGGATAGAGAGAGAGAGAGAGTGATA
>SNQJ01S0195770.1:0-17482 GCA_010110895.2 Picea sitchensis
CAAGTTTCAGCTCAGTCAGACAACTTTAGCCATGGGTTTGTCCACTCGGAGTGTCAGTCAGTCTAAAACAACAATTTTAATTGCTAAAGTCCAAACATGGCAAAATGTAAAAGTTGTAATAATGAGTTAGAGGATTTGAAAAGTGGAAATGATGGTTAGAGAGAGACCCCCTAAGCATAACATAACCCTCCTAACCTTTTCCAACCTTGTCTAACTCCTTACACCACCTCCACACTCAAAAATCACGCCCCCCTAGGGGGATTGACGTTTTTCCTTTTAAATTAATTTTGTGACTTGAGTGTGGCCCCCTCTCTTGAGCTTTCTCTCCCTTTAGCCTCCACTTCACCCTAGAGGTGACCCCACTCCCTCCACCTCATTCTTCCCTTTCATTTAATTGTTTTTTACCCTTTTGGAGCGTCTTCCAAGGAAGTTACGCCCCCCTTTGTGTCTCTCCAATGAAAAATCGTTTTTTAATTTGTTGGAGGGTGTTCTCTTGCCCTAGCATGGATCCCACAACCTCTCTCATGACTCTGTGTGATCGCAACCTCACCTCACTCATCTCTCACCCTCCTTTCCCTTTACCTCATCCCAAGAGGTGCGCCCTCCAAGAGAAGTGCACCCTCCCTCTTCTTGGAACTCAACCAAATAATTTTTAAAATTTATTTGTGACTCTTCGGTTTCTTTGGCACGGATCCCATGCCTCCCACACACCTTTTTCTTGATCCCAACTATTTTTCCTTTTTTTCTACACCCTAGATCTATTGTGCAAACCCTAAGTTGTGCGCCCTAGCCTTGAGATCTACTCAATTACTTGGTGGTGGACACTTGGCTTAGATCCAAGAGAGGTAGGTTTGTCTCTCCAAGTATAAATAGATCTCATTTCTCTTCCCCAACTCACCATATCTTGAGCTATTGTTATGCTACTTGATTTTACACTCTCTCTCCCTCTTCCCATTATTTCATTCATTTCCATTCTATGCTCTAGGGTTTTGGAGTATATCCATGGGACTGCTTCCTTGTGCTCAATGTGACAACTTTAGCCATGGGTTTGTCCACTGAGAGTTTTACTACTAAAACAACAATTTTAATTGCAAAGTCCAAACATGGCAAAATGTAAAAGTTGTAATAATGAGTTGAGGATTTGAAAAGGTGGGAAATGATGGTTAGAGAGAGACCTCCCCAAGTACAACATTACCCTCCTAACCTTTTTCCAACCTTGTCTAACTCCTTACACCACCTCCACACTCAAAAAATCACTCTCTGTGGGGATTTCCTTGATTGCTTCTTTTCTCCTTTTAAATTACTTAGGACTTGAGTGGGTCCCCTTGGAGCTTCTCCCTTTAGCCTCCACTTCACCCTAGAGGTGACCCCACCTCCACCTCATTCTTCCCTTTCATTTAATTGTTTTTTACCCTTTTGGAGCGCCTTCCGCTGAAGCACTTTGTGTCTCCAATGAAAAATCGTTTTTAATTTGTTGGAGGGTGTTCTCTGTCTCTAGCATGGATCCCACAACCTCTCTCATGACTCTGTGTGATCGCAACCTCACCTCACTCATCTCTCACCCTCCTTCCTCTTTGCCTCACATCCCAAGAGGTGCGCCTCCAAGAGAAGTGCACCCTCCCTCTCTTGAACTCAACCAAATAATTTTAAAATTTATTTTGTGACTCCTTTCTTTGCCTTTATTTGGCATGGATCCCATGCCTCCCACACACCTTTTTCTTGATCCCAACTATTTTTCCTTTTTCACACCCTAGATTCTATTGTGCAAACCCCAAGTTGTGCTTCCCTAGCCTTGGGATTTACTCAATTACTTGGTGGTGGACACTTGTTTTAGATCCAAGAGAGGTAGGTTTGTCCTCCAAGTATAAATAGATCTCATTTCTCCCAACTCACCACATCTTGAGCCATTGTTATGCTACTTGATTTTACCCACTCTCTCTCTCTCAAATTATCATTCATTTCCATCTCTATGCTCTAGGGTTTTGAGCATTTTCTCCAAGACTCTATTTTTCTCTCGAGGTACACACAATAGCCAGAAACCCTAAGATAACCAGGAGGAGCAATGCATGCTTGGTTTTCCTTTATGCCATGAGGTACATTGTATCAAATTGTGATATGCAACTTTAATCTTAGGTGTTATCTACAGATCTACATTAATGAGTATTTTATGGGATTATTCATCTGATGTATTAGATAGGATTGAAGTGACGTTTTATTTACATACATCAACATACATTCTTGTATGCACATCACTTAAGGAGGTTTTGTAGGTTTATACTCAAGGGTTTCATTGGGAACCTTCAGAGAATTTTGAGACATGTTATCCCCTGCTTAGGCATATCTAGAGATCATGTCTCAGGCCCACGTGTCCTAGACATGGAGTACTCAAGACGTGGATTGACTCGAGCATGGACTCTGAGGCCCATCTTCTTCAGACTTGTCCTATCAACAACAACATCCTACCTTGGCTGACTTGTATTGCAGAAGACTCTTGCTCCATGAGGTGTTGGTCCGTGTATCATAGTATGTGTATTTGACTATAACCCCTTTATATAGCGCATCAAATTCCTTTATTTCCAATTTAATTGATTCTTACACTAACCCACTTGGACCATGGTTAGGGACAGGTACCCTAGCAAGCCGAAATCACTCATAGGTTTTAAGGTTTCTTCACCGTGGGGATTTGAAAATATTATCCGCTCCCATCATATCATCACTTACATCTTATCTCCCACACTCATCTCCGCCCCATTCCTTTAGTCCCGACATTAGATGATCTGCTTAGGATTGCACCTTATCTCAGGAAGAAGGGGCTAAAGGCCTAGAAGGTAAAAGTAGTCGGTAAAAGATAAGCTTTCATAAAATGAAACCTAGAGATTCCTCACTGTGGATCCCTCGAGAAGTACAAAAAGCCTCAGAAGAAATGCAGGACCTCAAGAAAAATAACAAAACAAGACCCAGCTACAGGGATGGGGGTTTCTACATCTATCAACCCGCATATGTCTCATGGGTACCAGCGCACATTACTGCTATTATTTGTTGCCACAGTGCACCCTCGGTTGTATGGCCAAGGGAAAGGGGGTTCCATCACGAGCCAACCTTATCATTTATGCGAGCTTGTGGGTAACACTCGCTGCCTCGGGTCACCACGCCAAGGTTGTCCTCTGCTAGTCCCGAAATAAATGAAAAAGAAATAAAGAAAAGAAACTAATAAAGGCACAAGGGTTTGGTGAATTGCATCCATGACTCCGTACAACTCACCTTCTACAAAGGTACCCACGTAATATAACCCCTGCCTTTCACTCCACTGTATAACTGACATCCTAATCTCACACCACCTCGTGTCACATGGTTTGGATGATATCCTCTTGAAACTCTCCTTCTCTTATGGATGTTGGCTCAATAGGGCATTTTGTCTTTTTCTTCTACTTTGTATAGTAGGTCATTGTAATGTCTTGAGCTATTGATTGATATATCGTGGTTTGGCATGTATTTGATAAAATTAATGATGAAATGCGGGATTTATTATCAAGTATGATCCCTCGGACTAATGAGCCCATGGCTTGATGCGTGATCATGCTCTCGACTCCCGGACAAAACAGCTTGGATCTACACATGGGGAGATGATGAATGGACCTCCATGAATAAGCATTCACCATGGTTGTTGGACCCCACTACAAGCAGTGATAGCATCGACGAGCTCGACATGAGAAGAAGTAGACGTTTCATCCAGACGCTTTGGTCGAAGCCTGCACCTGGGTTGGACCTAGTGCAGGTGTGGAACGCGAACCCTTTGATGCCACAGATCATCTAGGGGAGCCCTTGATCGCCACCTGCACAATGGCATAGCATGGCACTCTGTGGCACTGGAGGCCCAAAGAGGGCCAATGTTTGTCATTCAGGGTCAGCCTTTTTCCCTAAAGGGGCCAACGCCTCCCTCAAAGGGACCTGACGTCCTCATTTATCATTTCATTTTTAGATCATTTTTGACATTTTAGAATGTAAAAAGTAACAAATGATCTAAAATTGAACTGTTAGCCTTGTCTGCTATTTTTAATGACCTAAATTTAATTATAGGTCATAAAACAGTATATATTGAGGATGTTTCATTTGAATTATGTCCCATCACTCACTCTCCTAGTGAGGTCTGATTTTGCACCCTACTAGAAAGTCAGCTATTTTGAGGGAGGCACAATTGTTTGGAGAGGAGATTTTTGTCAATTTATGTGTTTTTCTTGAAGGAAGTGCTCACAACTAGGGTTTGCATGCTATTTTCTTGGATGATTTGTAAGTATTTTCTGCGCGAAAACCTCTTGATTGAATGGTTGTAGTTTAATTTCTTTACCGCTTATATATATACATTGTTGAATCAAAACCCTAGGGGACAAACACACGGTCGTTGTCTCATGTCCCCCGATAGAAAACCTCTAAGCCATCAAGAAGAAGAAGAGACTGCTTTCACATACACTCATTCCATTCCTTCCCTTGCCAGCCATAATTTTTATATTTTCAAGAGAAAGAGGACGTCCCATGCCTAGGTTATCTACACTTAGGCTGTTTTTCTTTTAGGGTCGTTTTTCTTTTAGGTTTGATGAAAGAGCCTTGCCTTTGCAACACTCTCCCTCCTTAGACTCTCTTTTGTCTTGATTTTGTTTGTCTTGAGCTAGCTGCTTGTCGGGAAGGAGGAGACACGATGCTTAAGCAACACCGAGTGAGCCTCCTTCCCTCGAAATGCCAAAGCCCCATTGGCAAAGACTTTGAAATTTCCCTCTTTTCCTTTAAATCTTGTACCCTTCAACTTGTGCATCCTCCACCTTTTGACTCCATAACCCTAAGCACTAATCTTTAGCCTCCAACATTGAAGTGAAAGTGATTGAAACAACTCTCAAACTCTTAAATTTGAAAACCCTAACTAACAAACCAACCCTAACTAGTCGACGGTTATCTCATCTTGACGCAGCAAGTGTTAAAAATAAGCAATTAGATGATGGTTAAAGGCATTTATCGGTAAATGATTGAATGTGATTACTGTTAGCTTAATCATCTTGATAGTTGTCGATGAATTGATGCTCTTTCATAGCTAATTGATAAGAGATAAAGTTGATTCCAGCATCGCCAGCTTGTAGTTTAGTTGAATGGCTAAAGGATAAAGGTCAAATCGGCGAACAGAATTTTCTCAATTAATGTCACCACATCGGGGAGGTTCTTTCTTTCAGGGAGGTTAGAGACGCCCCACAACCTCAGCTTGAAGAGGCTAAGATACAAGGTCAGAGTTGTTTCACAGTTAAATAAATGAAGGTCCATTTCATCACCAATAATGAGTATGTCTCAATGAGAATAATCACCGCAACAAAGAAACAACAAAAAATGCGTATGCAGCATAGTATTAGCACTTCTCAGATGACCATCCTGATGATACCTAAGTTAATGAGTATTAGATATCAATGAGATTAACGCTTATCAATCATCTATGGAAAGAGGCACACTATCAATAGTTATTAAGATGACAAAGCCAACAATGTATTCAGTCAACACTTCAATCAATAATTGTTTTAGATCATCATTCAATTGCTTGTAAAAGTAAAAAGCTTGCCGCTGTTAGGAATACTTGAGACCATGACGTCAACCTTAGTCGTGGTTGTGGGTTGGCTAGTTAGTTAGGGTTTCAAGATTTAGGTTTTAAAGAGTTGTTTTTTGTACACTAAAGCTTCAACGCTGGATCAAACCGCCTTAGGCATGGAGTCAGCATGGCAATGCTCCTGGAGGATGATAACTTAGAGACTAGAAGGTAGGTTCTATGGTGCTACAAAGGCAAGTCCCTAGAATCAAAACCCTAGGGAAAGAGGCTCACCCTGTTGCTGCTGTAAGGCCTCGCTCTTTCTTCCTTCTCTAAACAGACTTTGGCAAACCAGCTTGCTATACCCATGGAGAAAGTGTTGCAATGGCAAGGCTTTCAAACCCTAAAAGAACCCTAGGTGGAGCAATTCAGGCCTAGGATGTCTCCTCCTTTCAACTTATAGACTTCAACGCCAGCTCAGAAGAAGGAGGAGGTAGCAACTACTCTATCTCCTTTCTTCAATCGCTGAAAATTATTTCTCAACAATGGGACATGCAACAATAACCTACCTGTGTGCTTGTTACCCAGTTTTAAACCGCATTACAATATGCAAATGTAAGAATAACCTACAATCATTCATTTAAGCAGTTTTGCATGAAAATTCACTTCATGACATGTAAGTGAAGAAAGCACAGTAACTCTATTAAAACCTCCTTGGAGAAACGCCATAAACGCCAAGAAAATCCTCCTTCAAACGCTAAGTGCTCTCAATTTTAAACACTGCATTGCCTTAGTAGGGCGCGAAAAATCAGACTTCTAAGAGAAGGAGTTAAAGCACTGTAGTCGAAAACATCCTCAATTTATATCATCCATTGACCTTTAATTTAAAAAATTAGATCATTAAAACAAATCCCATTGCTGTTGATCATTAAAAATCATACCGCTTTTACATTAACGCTATAAAAGACATGTCGAGCAAAGCGGGACGCCAAGCCCCTCTGGTTAAGAGACGCCGGGCCTTTGGGGCCAATCCAAAGATCCGTAATGTAATGCTAGCCCCTTTGAAATCAAGCTACCACACGCGCTTAATCCCATCAAACTCCACACACCAAGATGACGCCCAAGTCTCCCCGGTGACGCCCCGTCCATCAAGAGGAAAACGCTCCATCCGGAATAATTTCTGAAGCCGTCAAATAAAAGTGTCTCGGTGGAACGCTTCCTTCGCGGCGCAAAGGTTTCACGTCGTCAAATTGTTTCGCCGCTGGAAACCCCAACAACCACCGATACGCCAGTTTCATGCAGGTTCGAAGAACATCATCTTCCCGAGCGTGTCCATCGGGTACCGTTATTCAAGACATCAAACTTCGGCTTCCGGCGGGCTCATTATCCTTCGATTTGCAACAATCATATTTCATCATTGTTTTGAATAAATGACGCACAAGAATTCCTCTACATATCAGTTTGTCAGTTTCAAAAGACATACATTCGGTTTTACATAAAGCGAAGAAAATAAAGTTGTTAATAAAGATCCATAAGAAAGAGGAAAGTCAGCGATATTCAAGCTGAGCGTAATGCTCAGGTAGGCGGTCTAAGGACGTTCAAAACACAATGAAAACTAGGGTAGAATATCCGCGGTGCCTTTTGTAGAGGCGAAGTTTGCATTCTCGGCTCATGGATGCAGTTTCTTTTCCAAGTTCCCATTGCCTCAATTTCTTTACTATTACTTTCATTTTGCCGCGTCCCACTGCAGACACGGGTGACCAGAAATGATGTTGTTACCCACCGAAAGTATTTTCGGGCAGTGAAATGATAAGGCCCGCCCGTGATGGAGACTCTTCCTTCGGCTATGCAAACTGCTGGGTCACCGCCTCGGGCGGGTGACTCCAGATAATGTCGTCACAACGCTAGATACCCATGCAGAAACACAATGGGCCGCTCTGATGAGACCCCCCATCCCTTTGGCTAGGTCTTGTTTTATTATTTTCTTCTCGGTCCCTTTTGTTTATCTAGAAGTGACAGTTTTCCTTTCTGGGATCTCGGTAAGGCATCTCAGGTTTTATTTCCTATGGCTTTATCTTTTATCAGTCAAGCATACTGGTTTTTACTTTCTCCACAAAAGATAGCGTAACCCCCTGAAGAGTCATTCTAATGTTCTATCTAGGGAATGGATAGATGGATAGATCAGACATAAATGATATGAGTTTTGACGATGGTTTCAAATCCCCTCCGGTGGTTAACTGTGTTTCAGAGTAGATACAAGCTTCGTTAGGGGCACTGCTACTTTCCTCAACCATGGTCATGGGTTAGTGTAAGATCCAAGCTGCTGTCGTTGAATGGGCGAACTCCCGATGCATATATCTGAAAGTTATAATGATCAAACATGACACATACCATGATACCCGACCACTACCTCATGGAGCAAGAGCTCCTCCCATGTCCAAGCCGATGGTGATGGATGTTGTTGTTGTTGTTGCTGATAGATGGGAGACGCTGAAGAAGGGATGGGCCCTCTAGGGCCAAGAACAAGTCAATATGACTCTCAGTACTCCACGTCTAGGACATGTGAGCCTCGAGACATGATCACCTAGTTATCCCTAGAAATCGGGGATAACATACCTCATTGATATCTATTGTTTTATGCATTGCTTATTAATTGATATCGATGAGGTCATATGAAGTATCAACCCAATCGGACTATATATCTCCCATATTCTTTATTGTTGTCTTCAAGTTTCTTCAGCCATACACTCTTTATTGGTCATTAGTCGACCTTCCGATCTTGCAGGTAACCCCGTGAGGAGGAAACTTAACCTTGACTTTATACCTTAGCCTCTTCAAACCTCAGTTGTCTGGGGAAGTCTCCGGGTTGGACCTCCCCAAACGTAGAAAGAACCTCCCCATTGGAGGTGGACATTGGTGGGAAGGTTCCCTGCTACGCCCGCTTGGCCTCAGCCAGCCACATCCTAGCTACAAACCGTATGATAACATTTTGGCACCACTTCCAGGGAACACCGGAAATAAATTCTCCGATGACAACCTTTTCTCAGAAGCCTTGCCTCAGAGTCTTATCTTACAAGCTTACCCTCACACTCCACTAGGGTGTTTTCCCCTTATCTCCTTGGATACTCCCTGTGCAAATTATCCGCTTAATCTACCTGGTATTTTAGGGTGCCACCTTACTTCTCGTGATATTTTCAAGTTATGGGATCATGGCACACCGGGAAAAAATGTATCCGAGTATTGATTTTATAAGTTTTCAAGGATACCCAAGTTACTTTGATACAAAATGGCTAAACAACTCTCCAACGCTGGGCATCCCATCTCCTCACATAGTAAATTTTTGGAGTATTTGATGCAGATAAAGTTGGGGAGGAGAGGATTTTATAAAACCGTTTACCACTCGCCATCCCACTTACAAGATCGCTTAGAGTTGTTGCAAGAACAAGGGTACATCATCTTTCATACACCTCATCAAGAGGTTTATTGGACCTTTACTAAGCCTGGATTGCCAACGTATGAATATGTCTTTCAAAACCTCATGGTAACCTTATACCACAAAGGATTCAACACCGAGATTATAGAAGATCTCGAGAGCATATCATGATCAATACCTAGAATCCTCTGATATAAGAGATGAGATTTATGAAGACCATTATCAACCCCCTTGAAGAGGAGAAATACCCCTCCCATGATCCAATAGAATGAAACGAAGATATAAACTGTGAAAGACGGAATTATGAGGATGAAGCACCAATAACCGCTCCTCATCCTGATGAAGCCCAAGATCCTATCCCTCCCGCACAAGATGATGAGAATGAGGTAAGTCATTTTCCTTCTAGTCTTTGATGACACCTTTTTCTATGACTCGTGTGGAGGAAGAAGAAATGGAACCAGTATCATCCCTTATGTCTCAAGATTGAATATGTAGAGGTAGATCTTCCACTAGATGAAGCTATCCAATACCTTGAAACTCTTTGGTAATGGAAGTGATTGCTTTAGGTAAAATTTTCCCCATTCCAAGTTTTTAGCGGTTCTTTACCTTATGACACGTAGAGTATGCTATTGAGCGTTTTGACCTCCATGTTATGATACTCCATATCTACAAGCAGCTGATTTTGACGAAGCCCATACATGTTGGGAGTGACGTGAGGTGGGATGCAATTAGTTGGCGATGGATCCCATCTATGATATGTGCGAGTCATCTCCAGTGTTGCCTTTGCAATTTTCACAGCAAGCTCTCGGACTGGCAATAGGGAGATGAGATTTTTATTGATTCTTCACAAACACCCAAGGTTGACCAAGTACAAAATTTGCCCCGGGATGATTTTCGGTTTTAATTTTGAGGGCTCTTTGACATAATTCTCCCGAAAGAACTTAGATTTACCTTATGAAGATGACTGTCAACCGTCACTATGCTTGGATTTTGATAGGAGAAAAAACTGTTTGCCTGAAGAAGGATCCTCATGACCTTTCCCTCCAAATTTCCACCAAGTATTGCTTTGTCGTGCTTTTCCATTAAAGTTGTAGCGTTGGAATTATGTTTTTAACGCCAAATTCTTTTCTTTCTGGGCAAACCCTAGAATCCAATGGGTGGTTGGGTACGTGCTTGGAGTCGCTTATCCTGCGCTTTTCCACTTTCCTTTGATAGCTGCTAGTCGTTCGCTAGACCCTTTGTCGCATCCATCTTGACTTTAGAGAGTAAGGATGTCCTAGGTAACCGCCATGTGCCCTTCGGAAAGTCAGCTTCCGAATCCCACCTTTCATGATCCTTCTTGAAGTGGGATTGAGTAATTTTCTCAGAGATGGACTTGGCGGATTTTATCCCTCCCACCGCCATGAGTTAGACTTCATGAGATTTTTGTTGATATGATATATATTCTAACCTGCATGACTTTTTTGTTCCTAGATTTATCACCGCTTTGGTTTGCATAGATACAGCGCGTGTATCGAGAACGCTATTGATTGGCTCCACTGGTTGTTTGACTACACCAACATCCAGCCTAAAGTGGTAGGTAAGTAGTTTGCTTTGCATTGTTGATTATTTTTTTCAGCTTATATATATATATAAATTATATGGGTGGCAATACCAATTCCCACCTTGTCACGATGCCCTTTTCTCGAGTTTGAGCAAAGTCCGGCAGTTGTGCCGAGATGTTGAGTAAGTTCATGCTTCCACGGCGGATCACATGTCCCCTCGAAGTTGGAGCCGTGATGTTATCCCCGCTTAGGATAACTAGAGATCATGTCTTGAGGCCTACGTGCTGTGACATGGAGTACCGAGAGCGTGGATTGACTGGGAGTACGACCTCGGAGGGCCCCATCTTTCTCTTCATCGACGGTCCCTGTCGCTGAAGAATATCCACCACCTACGGCTTGGACTTGTATCGAGAAGACTCTTGCTCCATGAGGTAGTTATCCAGTATCATGGTATGTGTCATATTTGATCATTATAACCTCTTATACATGTACCAAATTCTTATTTTTGATGACTGCTTGGATCTTACCTCAACCCACTTGACCATGGTTGGGGATCGAGAGGGTACCCCATAAGCTTTGTGAAATTCATAGGTTTTGGTTTACACCGGGGATTTGGATGGGCCATCGTCTGCTCCCCATCATATCTATCACTCTTTACATCTATCTCCCACTCCATCCTCCATTCCCTTAGTCCTGACATTGTGATGATCCGCTTGTGGGTTGACCTTATCTCAGAAGAAGGGGCAAAGGTCTAAGGTAAAAGCAACCGTAAAAGCCATAAAAAATGAAACCTAGGGATGCCTCGCTTAGGGATCCCCGAGAAGGCAATAAAAGCCTCTCAAAGAAGAAATAAGAGGGACCAAGAAAAATAACAAAACAAGACTAGCCAAGAGGATGGGGGGTCTCATCACCAGCCAACCCATTATGTTCATGGTACCTAGCAGTATAACATTGCTATTATCTCAATGTTACCACACCAGGGCAGTGACTCTTTGCTGCATGGCCAAGGGAAAGGGTCTTATCACGAGCCAACCTTGTCATCTATGTGAAATTACTTGTGAGTAACACTGTACCGTCACCACACCAAGTGTCCTCAAGTTAGTCCCTGTTAACAAGAAAAAGCAATAAAGAAAAGAACTAATAAAGGCAATAAAGGGCTTTGGGAAAGAATTGTATCCATGACGGGTACAACTCACCTTCTACAAAGGCACCCATAGGTATTATCACCATTGTCTTTCACTCCACCCATATGTCTAGACATCCCCTAACCACACCACCTCTGTATTACATTGCTTGGATGATATCCTTTGGGAGATTTCCTTTTCTTATGGATGTTCGCCCAATAGGGCATTTTGTCTTTTTCTTCTGGCTTTGTATAGTAGGTCATTGTAATGTCTTTGAGTTGGATGATATATCAAGGGTTTTATGCATGCATTTGATAAAAATTAATGATGAAATGTGATTGATATCAAGTATGATCCCCGGTGGACTAATGAGCCCTGGAGGGCGTAGTTTTTTGATGTGCAGGATCATGCCTGGTGGATAGGTACCATTTGGACCGTCACACATGGGGAGATGATTAGCCCTGACCTCCATGGGGTTATATTTCCATCTGGAGGAGCCATTGCCGGGACCCCATCAGGGGCAGAGGCAGGATGACGACCAGCCTTCAAGACATGAGAAGAAGTAGGACGCTTTCCTATCCCAGGACTACAAGCCCACCCCAAGGGGTTGATCCAAAGGTAAGGAGGTCCCTTTGATGGCTCAGGACGTCATCTAGGAGCCCTCGATGTCACCTCCAGTGCATGACATAGACATGGTGCTTGGCACGTGTGGCAGGGTCTGGAGGCCCAAAGAGGGCCAACGCTTATCATCTGAGGTTGCCTTTGCCCTGTGGCAAATAACCGCCTCCCTCGTATATGGCTTTAACATCCTTACTATTGCTCATTTGTTGCCTTATTTGACATTTTAATGTAAAACAAGATGATTTGGGTTTGTAGCCTTGTCGGCTATTTTAATGACCTAAATTTAATTATAGGTCATGAAACAATATATACTGAGGGATGTTTTCCCCATTTTGACATAACACATCACCACTCTCCTAGTGAGGTTCATTCTTGTCCATTAGGGCTATCGGGCTACTGAGGAAGGCGTACTTGTTTGAGGAGGAGATTTTGGCAATTTATGGTGTTTTTCCTTGAAGGGAAGGTTTTACAACCAATTTGCATGCTATTTTCTTGATGATTTGTAAGTATTTTCTCAAGAAAACTTTGATTGAATGGTTGTAGTTAATTTCTTGCATTCTATTTATATATATACATTGTTGAATCAAAACCCTAGGGGACAAACACACAAGTAGAAATGCTGTCTCATGTCCCCCTGATAGAAAAACCTTTAAGCCATTGAAGAAGAAGGCGAGAGCCTAGCCATTGTTACACTCATTCCATCTTCTTCCCTTAAGCTAGCTTCACAATTTTAAATTTTCAAGAGAAAGAAGACGTCCTAGGGCTCAGGTTATCTACACTTAGGGCCATTTTCTTTAGTGGTTTCCATGAAAGAGCCTTGCCTTTAAAGAACACTCTCCTCTTCTTTTAGGACTCTTGTCTTGATTTTGTTTTGTCTTTGAGTTGTAGCTTGTCAAAGGAGGAGAGAGCACTTTGCGCCTACTTTAAAGCAACATCTAGAGTGAGCCCTCTCCCCAGGGTTCTCGCTGCCTCGCCATTGCAAAGAATTTGAAACCTTTCCTTGTCCCTTTTAAACTGCACTTTCAACCAAAGGCCCTTCATCTTTTGACTCCATAACCCTAGGGCATTGATCTTAGACCTCCAACATCGAAGTGAAAGTGATTCGTTCCAACTCTCAAAACCTTAACCTTGAAAACCCCTAACTAACAAACTAACCCTCTAACTAGGGTCGACGCTTGGTTATTCATCCCATTTAACAAATTTTGCTGAAAATAAAACAATTAAATGATGGTTGGAAGGCATTTATTGGAGTAAACATTGAATGATACATTGTTTAATAACTTTGATATTTTACGAACATGTTTCTTTTCATATTAAATTGATAAGACGTTGACCCCATTGATATCTATTGTTTTATTACTTATATATTGACATCAGATAGTTGCATGAAGTACCAACCCATTGAATTATAGCCTACATATATTCTTTATTGTTGTCTTGTTCAAGTGTGTGTTCTCTTTTGGCATACACTTCCTTATTGGTTGATTAACCGGACCTTCTGATCTTGGTGGTAACCTCGTGAGGAGGAAACTTAACCTTGAATTTATACCTTAGTTTTTCAAAACCCCAGTTGTGGGACGCCTCCCCTTTAAGTTAACCTCTCTCTAAACATAAAAGAATTTCCATTGAGGTGACACATTGGGTGGGAAGGTTCCCCTGGCACGCCATTCCTCGCCAGCTTCTAGCCATTTGACCTAGCTACAACCTGTACATAACAAGACACTCATACACCCATTTCTCACCCTTTACTCTTTCATCTATATTGTTGTTCATAAACATTCATTTTCAGCTAGCATAAAATGTTTAGATAGGTCATTTAAATCACATATACTTTCCTCGGTACTTGTAGTTGCTCTTGCCCTAAAAAGAAAAGTTTTTCCCATCATTCATGTGGTTGTGGCCTAGCAAGCATAGTTTGTTGGTTTTGCAGGTTTCAGATCTGATTGAGGATTCTTGGGCTGCCCAAGCTACATCCACACACAACACTAGAAGGCCCTTTTGGGGTTTGGTAGCCATCTCTCAACCCTACCTTTCATTTTAAAGCATTTTGGTAATGTCTTTTTCTTGCTTATTAGTGGTTCACACCCCTATAGAGGAAGGAGTGGTACTGTGCACGGCCTCCTTGTGTGAGCTTGTTGGGAAGCCAGATCTAGCTAGGGTTTCCATTTCTAGCAATTTTTGCTCTTTCCTTTTAGTTAGGACATGAGGTTTAGAAGGTGAATAGCACCTTCTCAACCTAGGATGTCGGGTAGATTTGTCTTTTGCTAGCTTGCTTTCTTGATAGTTTACTTTCTTAGTTAGGTTAAGTTCTCTAAGATTTTAGCAATTAGGGCAAAACATAAAAGAAGAGCAAGAGAGATAAACTAAGAAAAACCCTAATCTAATCACCTACCTATTTGGGAGAGGAATACCCCCAATAGGTAAGGTTAAGTAGTAGATGATTTGATGTGATTAATTATCTATGGTTTGATGTCATCATACTGCCATAGTTTTAGATCAACATCATAATCTTAAGCCTATTAAGCAACAATTTAAATAATTCAACTAGATCTATCATACTACTTAGTTTAATTTCAAGTCTTTTTTCTCCCTCTCTCATGCACATGGTCTAGATCTTAAATGCTTAACATCTAAGTGCTTGACAAGCAATTGGTTTTATTCTCTTATTGCATATACCTGAAGCCACTTGCTAGGGCTTGAATGTTGTTTAATGGTTAAAGAGGCAAACACATTAAATTTTCTTTCCATTTCTTGAAGGCAAGTTGTCCTTGCCATTGTGTTTCTTCTTTAATAGCAAGCTTATATGTGCATGTGATAACTTAAATTTTTTCAGCCACCCTTTTTTTTTCTTTACATGTGTTCACACTTTTTATTGCATAAGCTTCTGGAAGGAACATTTTAAGCTCATAACAGTTTCGACATATCACTAATTCACACTTAAAAAGTGTCTCCAAAATCTCAAAACACTCTAATAATCACCTAAAAGTCTTCCTAATCAATATCTATACTTAACAGACTATTTTAGGGGTAACTTTAGACCACCATTTTCACCATCTAAAACAAGACTTGAAGAATGCAATGGAGGGTGTAGGCAAGGGACTGCCTCACGGAGCACAGGATGTGTCCTCTCCGAAAAGTACCCTTACTGTAGGGATGACCGTGAAATCTAGGGTGGGCCTCATTGCCTAACTTCTTGAGCATCCAACAACTATTTGGAAATAGAAGGAGGAGGCTTTTGTGAAAGCTTTAATAAAATTTGATAAATCTTAAGAAAAGCCTAATAATTAAAACCCTAGACCAAACCTAATAGATTATTTGTGGGTTTAACAACTAAGAGTGTGGATCATCTTCATACTGTAATCTTTTATAAATACCAGTGCTTAACTCTTATAAATCTTTGGAATATGTTGATGATATAATGTGTTGATGATGATCACATAAATATGGTGATGTGATTTGATAAGCCAGTCTTTGATACACTCCACAATACAGCAAGTAAAACTTGGTTAGCTTGCTTGTTGTATCCTTAGATATTCTTATTTGTAAATCTTGCATCAAGCACTCAGGATATCCATTTGTGAATAGATTTTTAAAATTCTTTGTAAGTACCCATATCCGACATTCATTAGTTTAATTTATTCTTTTGTAACCTTGTAAGTAACTTGTAATATACTTTTAACGAAACACCAAGCAACATAGTTGACCCTCCACCCTTTTAGCAATTCAGTCTAGTTGACCTAGGAAAGTGGCTTTACATACAACCCCTTGCACCTTGCATTGTTGCCTTTGGGGCATCTTAGGGATTAGAATCCTCAACCTTTGTAAATAATTAAAACTAACTCCTAGAACTTAACTTAACACATTTAGTAACTAAGGTATACCCCCCTTTGGCTTCCCTCTAGGAGTAAGCCTAGTCGGAAGAGGTTCCGTCAAAGTGACAACAATATGAACCTTAGGCATTGCCTCCAAGGACACATTAAATGAGCCTCTGAATTTATTCACATTTGTAAGTATATGATCTATCAAATGTGGGGGTAAATTTATTGCTACTCTTACAAATTCCCAGTGCATATTCAGCCATTAGGGCTGCAGAAACCCTAACATACTTGCTTTAATAACTCTCTTGTCAACCATTGGTTTTTGCTCAAAGTTTGCACATTTACTATCCTTGTCCTAGCACACTTCTTGACAAAGTTTGAGGGGATTTCAGTGGCTGATTTCTTGCTTTAATACATTGAATGTTACATCCATAAGGCTGATATACTTTGCTGCAGACAAGTGTTTACAACAACCTTATCTTTTATTCTAAGAGTATTGGTTTTTCATCTTGAGTTTAGCTAGTCAATTACTAGTCTTTCTTTTGCATTTTCTACTTGATCTCACCTTCTTGCCTCATTGTGTAGCAAGGGTTTACATATTTGCAGGTTTCCAAAGCTTGGAGGAGGAACTCCAAAGGATTCATTTTGCTTCACATAATTTTCTGTTCAATTTTTAGCCTTCTATTTACTTATTTTATGCATACATAATCACTTAGATATTGCTAAAAAAATCAATTTCCAAGTTCAGATTTTTATTGTAAAAATTTCTGTAAATTTATTGTTACACATCTTAGGTAACGTGGAATAAATATTCAATCCACTGGGTGTGTCCTTGGAGGAAAGTCTCGAGTTGAGATACTGTCACTCAATACTCAACTCCTTTGTCTAGGCCAACTCCTAGCAAAGCCAAGGGGGGTGGTCCCTAAGAAAATAAATAAGGCTAAGTAAACTAAGTACAAAAAGTAAATATAGGATTTTAATGAAAGCAAGAACAACTACAACTAATCTAACAACATATATGACACATAAATGAAATTGCTATGCTAGAAAAATAAAGCAAATAAAGTACTTTTACAAGAATGATATAACTTGAAAGTAGATACAAGTGCTTGAAATGAAATGATAAGCAATATAAAGACCAGTGCCAATAATGTAAAGGTTGCCGCAAGATGTAAAATGTTGTTGAACTGAATATGTGTTGTGTATGCTCTTGACAAATTTTATTATTAAAGATGAATTGTTTAGTTCATGGGTTTATTATGAAGTGGCTTGGTGAATTGCAAGTCCACTTATGAGTGCAAAGTATGTGCAAGTGACAACAATAAAAGAAATCTAATCTAAGTTTGGCCCTTTAGATGTTATCCCTCAATTGGGTGCAAAGAGCA